>BMAO01039357.1:0-51210 GCA_019973975.1 Trichonephila clavata | reverse complement strand
CCCCACTCCAGGAGCTTTGATTTCTTGCGCCATCAACAGAAATTTTCCCTTTAGTTAGTTCTTTTGGGGAGCTTTTAAAGTAATTTTTAGAAAATTGTAGGTCATTAATACTCAGTTATAACATATTCACTTCATGACACTTTTTAGCGTTTAAAAAACAAGTTATTGGTCCAGAAAATTAACTCAATAAAAAAAAAAATTCCGAAACAATAGATGTAAAAATTACATTTTAATAAAGCGTTTATTCTAGGCATGTGTGTGTGTGTTAAACGAACCCCAACACACATTTATTTAAATTTCTTAAAGTAGCCATGAATTCATATTTAATTAATCATAGAAAATATAATTAAAAATAAACTAGAGAGCGAATTTAATTGATGTTAGCACTGTGAATAACTTATTTCTGAATATTAACTTTAGGCTACGTATATTTAAGCACAGAACACACAAACTTAAGAGAAACAAAAGTATAAAAATAAAAATATATTAGAATACAAAATCTAAATGGTGAACACATAGAAATAGAAATAACAAAGTAAACAGAAGCAAACTGCTTTCTACTATACATTTTATATTAAAGATATACTTATAAAAATGTACTTATTCTTTTATTTAAAGATATACTTATGTTTACCATTTTATAAAAAAAAAATTAGCAAATGTTTCATTGCTTAAAAGTAGCTATTTTAAACATTGATTTTTCTAAAAGACTTTTATTTTGAATATAAGTTTCACAGTTTCGAAATAACTATAGAAGAGAAGCCGGCGCAGGAAAAAAATAGCTTGTATATTATTTTATACTACATTAATAATCTCTTCCTTTCTCTCTCTCTCTCTCTCTCACACACACACACACACACACACACACACACACACACACACACACACACACACACACACACACACACACACAACACACACACACTCTCACACACACACACACACACTGTTTATAAGGATAAATATTAAAGAGTAATAAAGATAATAAATATTTTATCTCGAATTTAATTTTTCCCTTTCACGAAGACCATACATAATTATTCATCAGAATATTGATCTAAACCCGCATTTCTTTGGGGGGGGGGGGGGAGGAGGAATACTTAAGAAAAGAAAATATGCTTGATTTTTTAAGCATTATACATTCAAAGAATGATGTAAAGTTAAGCAAGTACTTTAAAAAAGAATTTATACTTCATATTTTTTCCCATTACCTAACGCATCTCTTAAAAGCGCACTTAATAAAAAAAAATTAATTAATCGAGAGATTTCTTAGAGATTAAGCCTTCGTCGAGTTTCTTAAGTAATACTCTCTCAAGAAAGACTGATTTTGAATCAAGATATATATTTTTTGCTTCTTCTAAAAGTCTTAAAGATAAGAAAATGTAAGAAAATAACGTAAATTAAGTTCTACTTTAGAATTCATGTTTTTTTTAATGTCCAATTCGTTGCAATTAAAAAACCATGAAAAAAGGGCTTTTCTTTGAAGTTAGATGATGCTTGATAATAATGTATAGTTAAGTGGTCTAAGACGTCGTCCAGACTGAAAACTAAACTCATAAAAAAGATTGTACGTTCGAAATTTTCAAATAAATATCATTTTAAATGTTAAAAGAACTATAGCTCAGCAATTACTCAGACGTAGTTGTATTGGCAGTTTTACAGATTTCTCAAGTTTGTTTTAAATGATTTACTTTCAATGATTGGACAACTAGTTTGTAGAGCTAAGTCTAAGTAAATCGTGAAGGTTATAAGTTCATAACTAGTCCCTATTAAAAGAGCGGAAATAGGAAGATCACTGTATAATATGCCAAACGACACTTCAATATCCTTTGGATGTTTGGCAAATGAGATGAGATTTTCAAGAAACTTACTTATTATTTGAATGTGCTTCTGAGATACGTTGTCACCATGGATGCAACAACCTTAAATTAAAATATTATTTTTGGGAAAAGTTTCCAGATCCTTATCCTTGTAAGTAATCTTTCTAGAAGTTTTTTTTATTTCTACCCAATTATATATTTATAAAACATATTTTTATTTTAGCTTAAAATGTGTGTGTGCTTTCTAGAGGAATGAGAAATAGTTTAAAACTCTAAACCAAAATGAATTTCAGCTTTCAATAACAGTCGCTTCATGACCGTTTCTGCCACCATAGTAATTCAAGTAAAATCGATTAAATGAATCAAGTGAGAGATCTTAGCTCATTATCTAACAAAGGAACTGACGATGTTAGTGATAAGGTTTTAATTAAGTAATTCACGTAAAGAAGATATAATTCGTTTTATCGCTGTATCATTTTTAGAATAAAAGAATTTGCACCATGAAACTTATACCATGTTTTATTTAATACATTAAATATAAAATTTTGGTATGCTTAAGATGTCCTTTCCCCAAAGATGTCGTAATATATACGCCATTTATACAGATTTAAATAACTGCTATTGCCCGGTGAAAGGTTGCTGAACTATCATCTAATTTCTTTATAATATTTTTTGACTGCATATATGGAGAAATATTTAAAGCAGGGTTGTCAATGGTTAATAGAATACGAGAAGCTATGTAAAAGTACATACTTAACACATTTATCTTAGAAATTCCTTGAAATTCTTTTTTTTTTTTGGCATAGATGATATATGTATTTTCTCTTCTTCAAATTTAAATAATATTAATTTTACACTTGATACAATTTAATAAAATATAAAGGGTATGTATAAAGATAAATACACTGAGAGATGGAATGAATGTGTATGTGTTAATTATGAGAACAAAAAAAAAAAAGGAAAAGAAGAAAAACTTGATTTTGTATTTGGTGTATGTTTTTTTTTTCAATTATTAAAATAACCACGAACGTTGTTGGCGACGATTTTCGTAATTTTGAGCCACGAAAAAGATACTATAATGATGTTGGTTTTCCCCAGCCATCAGTGTACGAGAGTTGGAAGGAAAACTAGTCATAGTGAAAACAACACAATTTATTTACTATTCTCACAACAATACAAATTCAGCAATCTAAGTTAAGAAATGCACCAATGGATAAATATGGGAGCAATAGCGAAGTAGACGAGATAATTGGAGTTATAATAATAAATCGGATCACTTACACTTAACACTTCCAGGCAATACACCTCCTTATATTTGAAGATAATTTCTAAAATAATCCAATCCAAACCGACCGAATCCAATTTAACAACTTATTGACCAAATCGTCAATCTTAATATTAATAAAATAATCTACGAAGTGCTCTCGTCTAGCTTTACGTTAATCTTAGCTTCTAACCTCTCT
The DNA here is from genome assembly GCA_019973975.1 of Trichonephila clavata. Classification (NCBI taxonomy): domain Eukaryota; kingdom Metazoa; phylum Arthropoda; class Arachnida; order Araneae; family Nephilidae; genus Trichonephila; species Trichonephila clavata. The sequence goes on along the minus strand of BMAO01039357.1, from coordinate 47,927 downwards.
TTCTCCTTTTTTCGAACCCGAAAGCTAATACTTAAATACACGACAGATTTTACATACATCGCATCTTCTTCTTCGGGAGGAAGTTTTCAATTAAAAAATATTTAAAGAAAGTAATTCACTAAGAGGATTGTTAGGGAAAACGCGGATAGACCCGTTACAATACGAATCTAAATTCTAAGGACGATAGTTATAGGCATGTTATAAAGGTAGGGGGAGATTCAATTTTTTCTCTTCTTAAAAAGAAAACGACTGTAGGTACTTAAATTCCAAAACATTGATAAGAGTAATATAATTAAGTACCAATTACACATTAAAGGTAAATAAATCAACAAAATGACGGGAATAATATCTAAAGATTTTTCTTCATTTCATATTATCATCAATTAACGTCTTAATCAATTTTAGTACTATTAGGAACTCAGTCAGAAGGTATTAAAAAGAATAATTAATGATATTTACTACATGCAAAATAGAAAAAACATTTACAAGTACATTCCTATCAATATTTATGAACACTTTCTTAGAAACATAAATGAATTAAAATTTTACATATCAGAACAGGTATTTAAAACTGAAACTGGCTGTGAGTGTGTTTGCGCTGTGGAAAAGATTTGGATTCATTCATTACAATTATGAATAATTCATCTTATTGAAAACATGTTTGTGATACCGATTCACAGAATAAAACATGATGATATATTAAAATAAAACTTGTCACATCATTCTAGCATGTTCGCATCTTAATTTTTTTTAAAGTAATTTAAATATTAAGGCCCTTGTCTTAAAACGAAACTCTCGTTTATTAGTTTTTCTTCCTTTTTGACAACTTTTTAGAGCAATATAGAAATATGTCATTTTTTTATGACACATATTTCTATATTCTTCAAATTTGTAAGCATATCCTACCTTTGCTAATGAACGTTATAAACACTTCAAATGCATGGAGCACAAATGCAAATTTTCATTGATCATTTCTCTAATTCCACTAATACGTGTGTGGCCATGAATAATTCAGCTCGTTGCACATATTTATCATAAGAAATGATATGTGGTTGATAGACACAGACAATTTATCGCCATTTGTTAAACTTGTCTAAAAGTGCCACGCAATCATTCCCTTGAGGAATGATATGTAGAATTCGTAGTTTCATCATTTAATTGAGCTTCAGGTATCCATAAAGGAGCTTCAGGTATCCATAAAGGACCATCACATCTGCATTTCGAGTTCATTTTACGAGTTAAGTTTAGCACATGTAAGGATATAATGACAAACTTCTAATGGGGGGCATTCATTGCGTAACGAAAAGAAACACATTGTTATTCTTTTAAGTGAATTAAGATGATAGGTTATTAAATATAAGAAATAGTTCATTTGAATTGGGGGTCCTTAAACCTTTTCGTTCCTTGGACCTTTTTGCGAGTAATACGAAAATTGCACCTCATCTCGATAAATTCTTTTGCTCTCGGACTTTTACTCCTTATGGATATAAGGTGTGCTTAAAAAAATGATAGATGAATTGTAGTTGGTCTACACGACGTCTTCTCTGAACTAAATACTGGTTCATGTTTTTTCCTGGTGGTTTTCTGATCCTTGGGAATCGCCAAACATTATACAAAGTGCAGCAGCGCAGTTCTAGTTTTTCTGACATTTTGTCAAAAACGAATTTTCGACGGTGCTCACTTATAATTTCTCACTCTCCGACAGTCTGCTGGCGACTGACAGCTTCTTTAGGTCTACATACGTGTACCAAACCATGCCTCTCTTACATCTTATGTTTAGTTCGGTGAGCAATTGAGATTGATTTTTTTAAAACACAAATCGTATGTAAAGGGTTCACTGAAGTCTTTTTAAAATGTCAAGATCTGTAATTAATAGTCTATTACATAGTTCTACAATAATTATAATGTTAGTTCTCTTTGTAAGAGGATTCGTCACATTCAATTAGGAAACTCCATAAATAACAACAATTATCTGTTTTGATTTCTTAAAGAATATTATGCATAACTAACTATCAAGCTACTACGAATTTAATTTAAGGGTAAAATCCTATTTTAGCTCACACCTTTGGCAAAGAAGAAAAATATTGCCAGCAGTTCATTTTTCTATATTGTTCAATAAATCCTCATATTGGATAGAATATGAGGATAATCGCCAAATAAAGGTGTAGACTAAAATAGGATTCAATTCTAATCTATATCTTGAATACATAAAAAGAGAAAGCTAGCGTTAGACAATGAAACAGAGCCATTTACTTGTAATCAAATCGCTACGTTAATTTTAAATTCTACAACATGGATTAAATGAAATCAAGATTTGTGTGTTTAATCTCCTTGTATGGTTTTGGATTTTTAAGATGTGTTTCCTTATTTATTTTTATGTACAAAGAATATGGAAAACAATTCTACTTAATAAAGTTTTTCCTTATAAAGTTTATCATTGGCGTTATGAGATAAATTCGAATGTCAAAATTATATATATATATATAGTCTCTTACTTCAAAATCTGAGTCAGATATCATCCTTATCACTAGAGGAGGTCTCAAAATTACGAAGTCCGTCGCCAAAACACTTCGTGTTGCTCAGGGACGGCTTAAGATTCTTTGAGGCCCTTGGCCCAGAGAAAATTTAAGATTTTTGAGGCCCTGGGCCCCAATGCAAAAGTAGGCCCTACCGGAATTCTTTAAAAGTGGACAGCATATAGCATGTATTGTCAAATACTCGTTCAAACGGTCATTTGAAACAAATAAATGTACACGACTCACAATATCGCTAACGTAGGCAGAAACCGGGTCGACCGATGGCGCCTTTCGACTAAATGATTTGAATTATTGCTTATGTATTAGGCCTAAGCCTAGATGTGGACAATGGTCATCACATAATAATACAGAGCCACCGCATCTGCCGGTTGACATGCAGTTTGAAATTTTCCGTTTTTCGGAGAATTTATATGAGAATAATATTTGACCATTAAAATTATCCGGATCATGTCCTTATTAGAACAGCGTCGAGAACTTAACGAGGCCCCACGGAAGGCGAGGCCCTGGGCCCGGGTCCAGTTGGCCCATGCCTTAAGACGTCTCTAGTGTTGCTTTATAGTGCAACGTTAATGAACACTTACATATGTTATTGGTTCTGTTGCACTCAGTAACGTAACGTACACTCCCGCATGCGAGGGGAGCCCAAAGTGTGATTGACTCCAAGTACGTATGTGACGTATCTATACGCGTTTATACTAATGTCTTCTTTTTTCCTTTTAATCAAAATATTTATTTCAACCAACCTTCATCGAGAAACCAAACGTGATTTATGTAAATAAGGAATATAATATAATTTGGGGTTTCGCGAGTTGAAGAGAGCAAAGTGAGAAGTCAAGTTAAGTAAGGTAAAGTGAAAAAAGTGAGAGGTCGACACGTAGTTGTTGACAAGTTAAGCGAGGTTGATACGTTTGATGTGCGCAAAGAGAAGTGGATGTTCAAGATTGAAAAGCATTGAAATTAAATATTACGGAGCGTGGAGTCATCGTCAATTCATCCAGCAAACGATAGTGGCTGAAGTTCGTCGAGCAGGAACCGAGCATTAAAGCCTAAGGTACTGTGATTTTAGTTAAGTAAAATCTGATTACTAGTGTGCGGCGTAGCTGTAAATGTGCGCGTTTAAGCTATCTTAGATTCAGTTGAAGTTCTGTAATCTTATCCCCGTATTTATATATCTCACCTCTGCACTCTACCATAGTTTATATACCTTAATTAGAATTGTGTTGTGTCTGTTCTTATTAACTAATAAGAATCAATAAATCAGTTTGAATTGGAATAATGTCTTTGGATCATTTAGTTCCTCCTACACATCTAGCCGGGTTTTCAGATAGACAGGAAGGTAGGAATGTAAGGGGTGGCTACAGGTCACCACACGTATTTAGGCTTGGGGCCCAAAACCTGACTTTGCAGGGAGGCCCTAATGTTCTTCGTTACGCCACTGGTTGCACAGCTGAACACGATAGATCTCAAAGAGTTGTATCAAGGAACTCTCAGAGCTTGCTCGCTTTTATTAACGCGAATAACTGTTAAATAATTTTTTTTATGGACTAAAACAATAATAATATATTTAAAATAATGCTCTGAAATGCAACGGATTCAACCATAGATTCAAACATAAAAAATATATAGAATCGAATCCTTTTTCGTATTATCATAAGGTACTTCTTTTTCTACCATATAAAAGGATCAAAAACTTTGTTTTTATAAGAATTTTTTTATTAGAAATCGATTAATTATCTCTAAAATTTACTCGAATTTAGTTTCAAATTATGTAATTACTGAATGATGGTTGTATCACTGTGGATACGCGTAATAATATTAAGTAGAATTAATGCAATTCGTTGACATATCTAATTCTATAACGATAAAAAATAATATGTAATTACATGAAATGTATATACTAGGTATAATATTTACATTGATAAAAATGGTTATTTTGATCCAAAAATATAAACTTTTCGTTAAATTCTAGAAATTCTGCAGTTCAAGAAATTGGTATTATTTTAATGACAATTCATAAATTAAATTCAATACTAATTAATTAATATTTATAATTATATATCATTTAAATAATTTAATAATTAAGTTAAAACAATAATTCATATTATTCAAGTTGTAAAATCATAACGTAGATTCGCTGTGATATAATTTTGTGTTATATTTATAGAGATTTTTAATGTATAATTAATTAAGAAAAGAATTTTTTTTATATTATTACTGAAAGTATGTGCAAAAATAAAACGAAAATATTTTCTATAGAGCTTAAAAAACAAAATAACATAGAATTTTGCTTTTAAAATTACATTGTGATTTTTTCTTCTTTTTTGATGATAAAATTTTGTTGTTCGTCAGAAGAAATATTTCAAGGATACGTCAGCAATTTCAATACAAGCTCATTTCTTGAAAAGTTTTAAAAAAATCTAAAATTTTTGAAAAGTACAGCTACAGTTACTTTTGTGGGATATAGAGCAACAAAGACTTTTCCCCCATTTTTGAAGATGCTTCTGTTTATAATGTATTCTTTTTTTTTCTTACTTCACTCTCTGCTCGATATAAAAAATACATGCAAAACAGCAAAGCCTTTATACTCATTTATCCCAGCAGTGCCGGTTTAAGCTAATTTCGGGCCTTGGCGCAGAAGATCTACGGGCCCCCTTGGCACTGGCGGATCGAAATTTATAACCAGAGAATCTGGTTAAATCCAGCTTATCCGGGCCCCAGACTCCTGGGCGCCCGCCCCAAGCGCCCAATGGATAAACCGGTACTACGCCCCAGGGCAAAATTAACAAGACTAAACATACTATTTTTAGAGTTTTATTTTCTTTTTTATTAGTGTACCGTCGTTTGAAGCTATACGGGGGCAATTTGCGACTCATAATTTGGAGCCTTCCTCAAGTGACGAGGATGACACCCGAGCTGTCACCTCACTCTCCCAAATTCCAACTAGTTTAGATTTCGATAGAGTTATACAGCTCCATTTTCTATTCACCATTTACTTTATCGTCTTGGATTCGGCAAAAATGAGCCTCAACTGTAAAGAAGACATGCTAACTTATAAATAAATACGACTTGCTTCATTTTTCTTATCGTGGATGTTAGATTTACAATAGTAAAAAAAAGAAAAAATAGAATGTGATTAAAAAGGTTAGGGATAGCGTCTGTCGTTTACACCGGCCGCTTTCTTCAGAAAAACAGAACATATCCGGCTCATAGTTGCCTACCCCTAAGAATTAAGCATTCAAATTGAGATCCAGTTCTCGAAGATTCTGCAATGCTTCTTCTGGGTTACAACTATTCTAAAACCCATTCATTAGATTTTGCATTATTCAAAGGCGAAGGGAACAGAGAGAGAAAAAAAAATTCCAAATCTTGTAACTGGCCCAAACATAATGAAGCATTCAGACGTCTGTTTCGGAATGAGAAAAACAAAAACAAAAAGAAGACTGTAATAAACAAACGGAATGATGCCCTACGAACCAGTTTATTGCTCCTGTAAGTCTCGCCGGCTCTTTCGCGCCCACCCCAAAACGGCTGTCAACGATTGTGATGAATTCGCTATTCAAAAATCACAGCCCACCGCCGTGTTTTTCTGAGCTGACTCTGACAGATTCCTCTTTTTCACCAGGGGGTTCGAATCCGTGCCAAATCGGGCAATCGCCCACCCCCGTCACTCTAGATATGACTTCCGATAGGGTAGCGGGAGGTAATATCAGACGATATTTTGTCTGGTTGTTAGCCTTCCAGACGTCTGCAGTGGGGACTGAAATAGAGACTGGGAGCTAGTTAATGTTAAGAATATCTGAAATTTATGGCTCGTTTTCGTTCCTGTGCCGTTTGTTTCGTAATAATTCTTAAAGGGTTTCCTTGCGCCTCTGTTTGCTTTTAAATAGGTAATCGTAAAGAAAGAATTAATGTACTCTCTCCATGAACGGATATCTTCTATTTATTAGATTTGCGTTCGTCCTTTGTTCAGAAACCAATCGATTTTAGTTGTGAAAACATCGTTTGTGTCGTCCAGGTTAGTGTAGCTGAACAGTGTAACGTTAATATTCACTCACATTGGAATTGTACTGATTGACTTTTATTTACGCCGTATTGTGAAGCAATGTGAGGCTATTGGCGACGGACCTCGTAATACTGATTCTTGATTCACCACGGTCAAGTGACGAGGATGGCATCTGAACTGGTACTCCACTCTCCTAGTTTCCACACCATGCCAACGTGTGGATTTCGAGCCATGACTCATTAAAACGCGCATCAGCCTCTCTAAGCGGAGGGTCTTCAGTGACATTAGGTTTCGAACCCCCGACTCGACAGCACTGCTCACGAATTGGCGAACTTGAGCTCTCGGCTACCGCGACTCCATTAGAACCGTGTAGCGGCACTATTAACTTAACATAATTTCGCGTCTGTATTATAGATGATGAGGGGCCACCGATGCCTTATTTTCCCACACAAGTCAAAATACATGAATTATAAGGCGGAAAGTTTCTTTTACAATGAAAAGGAGAACGAAAAATTTAAGAAAAAATTACAACGTAAATATATGAAACATTTTATTGACTCAAACAAAAATACTCTTTTTACGCTAAGAGATAATCTTTTAATTGTTTATTTAAACAAGTATTTTTCCATTGAATGAATTTTTTTTGTCAATATATCATTTTCTAATATATCGGAAATTACGGAGCAAGAATTATCCTTCATTTTGAACTTTACGATAAGTGCTATAGAGCTGAAGTATATCAACATTCAATCTTTATTTCTCACTTGTCCAAAAATCATTACCAATTGAAAAACTCTCAAATTCTGCATTAGTTCTAGGGCAGCACAATGTACTAGTAAAATACAACAAGAATAACTAAATTTCCATATGGAATGTGTTCATTTTTGAAATGGTTAAATATTACCACACATCTTTTTATCAATTTCAACATGCTAATTTTCCTATTGTTCTAATTTATCAGAATTTAAATATACACACTTGCCTTCGAAAGTCTGAGTACAGGCAGTCATCTTATGTGTTTATGCTATAATTATTATTAAAATCTCGCTTCAGAAAATTAACATACCTCTGTCAGGACTCTTCAAAATTTCCTGATTTAAACAAAAGCAGCAAAATTCACCTTAACATGAAAAAACAAGAATGACCACCAACCATCCCGCCAGAAGTCTGCTTACAAATAACGCTTTTAAAGACTTTTTATTGCAAAATAATTGCACTAAATCGTATTTTTAAGAAATTATAAGCTTCTTTTACAATTTAATTAGGATTTCAAATTTGAAAGCTTGTGTGATTCTGGCTGCAAAATATCTCCCCCACCCCTTCCCCCCAAATTTGAAAAATCATTGAAAAACATTTGGAAATATCAATTTTAACTTGTAAAATGGTAGAATTTGATTGAAAAAAAGAGAGTAAACAAACGTAACTTCGTTAATATGAGGGCCATAATCTGAATTTAAGTACAGGTCGTTTACGTTGCCGATTCTTCCATAAAAGACGCTATATTGCCTTCGAAATATGAATGCTGCTTACGAAATATAATCTCATCCTTTATATTACTCTTTAAGTTTTATAAATAGGTAATTTTTCCCTTGTATGCAAAGATGATTTTTGGCTTCATATGTGGAAAAAAAGATGATACTTGAAAAAGAAAAATAATATTAATTCATTTATATAAAGAGATGAGATATATTCTTTAATATTCGACTCTGTATGCGTTAGGGAAGTCAGAATATGATATTAATTTCTGCACAGTTTTTAACGCGTTTCTATATAGATCAATTTCTTTCAGTCTAGAAATTTCATGTTTGCCTTCACCTAAGCTAGAGATATTTTCTACTTTTCTAGCATTCGGTGATGAACAAGCATAAAACTTTTCAAAAAAATTTATTTGAAACGATTTTTGAGTGACGACATGTTGAAGAATATTGGTACAGTATCTGGTTAATTTTTCAGCTATGGTCAAGAATTCAAAGATGATATTGTAGATTAGGGATCCTTTTATTTCAAGTTGAAGATCAAGGATCCTTCCTCAGATTTTCAATTTTGCAGATTTCTTCTTAAACATAGTTTCTTTTGAAGAATCGCCGTACAGCTGAGCTGATGAATATCAAATCTATCGAGGCTCAATATTCTCTCAATAACGAGGTGTGGGCATTCGAAAAGGAGTGACTATGGTTTAAAAATACGAAGTTCATCACTAATTGCCCTCATGTTGCTATTATTATATATAAAGTGTGTTGTTGATAAAAGCAATCAAGTCATTACGCATATATAAACACACAATGTTTCTTTTTTTTATACAATAACTAGCTGTTACCCGCCCGCTTCGCTGGGTATTTCATGATGTTTTATAAATTTTTACTGCTTATATATATGTATAAATTATTGATATCTAAGTCCTAGCATTAAGAATTCGATTGAATTGAAAAATATACTTATACATGTAACTGTCACCTGTTGATAAAAAAAAAAGGGCAGAACTCATCTAATTTGTATTTTCTAAAAATCTCAAAAATTGAAGCATAGAATGATGTTTGCTCTTTCGTAACTCAAAAACCAAGTGGATTCCCGCAAAAACAATTTTCGGTGGATCTCTACTCCGTAAATTGAACATGCAAGCCAAATTTCAAGTCTAAATCTAACAGAAAAAAGCAAAAGTTTTACTATAAATATCTCCGTAATCCCGTTGAGAGCCGTTTTCCAAAATTACCGCTCTTAGCGGATTTCAATTCAACAAAAGAAAAATGCAAACCAAATTTCATTATTATAGTCCTTGTAGCTCGAAAAAAGTAATTTTTTTGTCAATACGTCCCAGTAACCCCCTGCAACCCCCCAGAACTTGATTTGCTTAAAATTTATTCTTAGTGGATCCCTATTCAACAAAAGAAACATGCTTAACAAATTTCAAGTATATGGGTCTAACAATTAAAAACAGGAATTTTTTTCTGTAACTCCTCTTGACCCCTCGCAAACATCTTTAGGGGTCAATTTTCATTTTACTCTTTGTTAGGGGAACTCTATTTCATGAAAGGAACATGCCTACCAATTTTCAAGCAGGATGATCAAGTAGTTTAAAAATGGAAATATTTATCGATTACGCCTCTTAATCTCCCGAAATTAAACTTAGTAGTTGATATTCGCGAAACCCATTTTGTAGCGGTTCTCTACTTTACGAAAGGAATCTGCTTATCAAATTTCAAGACTGTACGTCTAACAGTTTAAAAATGGGAATAATTGTCTATAACGCCACTTGAGCCCCCGCAACGCCACTTCTGGGTCTGTTTTCACAAAACCCATTTTGTAGGGGAATTGCACTCTATGAAAGGAATCTGCTTAGCAAAATTTGAAGACTTTGCGTCCAATTAATTAAAAATGCAAAAAAATTATCAATAACGCCCCTTGAACCCCGCAACACCACCTAGGGGTCGATTTTCACAAAACACATTTTGCAGTGTATTTCTATCCTATGAGAGGAATCTGCTAACCAAATTTCAAGACTGTGAGTCTAATAGTTTAAAAAAAGAAATAATTATTTATATCTGCCCTTAACCCCCCGCAACACCCCTTGGGGGTCAATTTTCCAAAACCCATTTTGTAGCGGATATTTACTCCAGGAAAGAAACTTACCTACCAATTTTCAAGCAGGTAGGTGAAGTAGTTAAAAACGGATATATTTATCTATTACGCCCCTTAATCCCCCGCAACGCCACTTAGAAGTCTGTTTTCACAAAACCCGTTTTGTAACTGATCATTATTCTACGAAAGGAATCTATATATATCAAATTTAAAGACAGTGCGTCAAATAGTTTAAAAATGGAAATAATTATCTATAACGCTCCCTAAGCCCCTGCAACGCCACTTGGGGGTCGATTTTCAGCAAACTCATTTTGTAGCGGATCTCTACTCTCTGAAAGGAATCCGCTTACCCAATTTCAAGATTGTACATCAAGTAGTTTAAACATGGAAACAATTATTATTAAAGCCCTTAACCCCCCGTAACGCCCCCTTGCGTTTCGAATTTCGGAAAATCCTTTCTTAGCTGATGTCTACTCTATCAAAGGAACATGTCTACCAAATTTCAAGTCTGTAGGGTGAACAGTTCCAGAGATTTCGTGATTAGTCAGTCAGTCAGTGAGTCGCTTTTCTCCTTTATATATATAGAAGATAGAGCTATCTTTTGACTTTACGAAATATACTTTATTTTGTTTCTACACTACCTAGAGGCCAAGTTACAATCAATTTTATAAAGTTAGAAAAACGGAAGTGTGGGTTTTTGATCTACCAGAAGTGGGCATTTAAATTGCTCAAAATCTTTCATGGCGAGTCCGATAACTCCAAATATTACGAATGTATTTCTATAAAACTTTTTAAACCTGATATTTACGTTATTTTCTAGAGAATGTACTAAAATATGTCTTATTATATGAGTACTTTTTGAGTTTTTGCTTGTTATTTAAATAATGGTCTCATAAAAAATGTTATATTTCTTATAAGGTTTACTCAATCAGCTCTAAAATTTTTAAATTTTAATAAAAAATTAAAATTTTAGCACATTTTCTAGATAAATGCATCTAGTTTGTTTTCGTAAAACTTTTACTAATATATGTTCATTAATTTTTTCTCTAACTGCTTTGAAGTTTTTCAAAAATATTGCTAAAATTTAACTTATAATTGTGATTTTTGCAAAATTCAGGTAATTTATATTAAATTTTGATAGTTAAATAGAGAGAGTAATATTTATTGATATTGAGTCCTAAAAGAGCATTTATAATGTTTTAGTATGCTATTTTGTTAAAAAGTACTCCGAATGTGTTCGGATACCTTAAAAATGTTATTTTTGTTAGTCTGAAGTGTCATATAAGTTAATATCGTCTTTCATGTCACTATAAAAATCATCAGTCTTTATTTCATAGATAAAGGAATCGGTGTCTGTATACATGAGCCTTACTTTCGAGTCGTAACGGTGCTTCATGTACTCATAGTGAAAAGAATAAATTAGGACTTTTGATAAGTCTAAAATCGCCATTCCTACCTGTATTGGTTTCAAGAATTTGATTTGGGTTTTTTTTAAAGATGAACGGCCATTAAGTTTTCAGAAAACATTGCACGACGATTAAAATTTGGTTTCGCTATTAACTTTCGAGCTTGCTCTTCTGTTGAGCATAGACGTATATCTACTCTTCTTACATTTTCCATCGCTTTCCCGAATATGTTGTTATTCATTAGTTTGTAAAAATCCTTTTGAAAGTCATTTACAGCTTTAGTTCTTAACTCTGTATTGTAATCTATGTAATTTTTAAGCCAAGGCGACTGAAAAAACTTTAAACCACGATGAATTTTTTTCAAGACTAACCCTAATTTTAAATAAAGCTTTAAATTTGAATAATGGAGAATATATTTTGTTTTGGGTTCCAAAGTAGTTAAAAGTCTAGGTTCTCTACAATTGGGGGGGGGGGGTATTTTCAGGGGCAAGGGGAAAATCTGAATGTTTGTCATGCAAATCGGAAGGGTAGTCAAGATCCACTTCCAAGATGTAACCTACATCTGAGTCATCTGATAAATTGAAAATATCCTGTTCAGTTAAGTTGTCATCACTCCAAACAAAATCTTTTAAGGGTAGATATTTACTCATCGCGTAACCGTACAAATTATTTGCGTCAAGGTATATTAAATATTTTATCTCATCATCTGGATTAAAGTTAGGCATATGTTTGTTGTTAGCTATAGCATAACGATTGCAGCACTGACTTATACCTCCTCTTACACCCTTTTCTATAAAAAGAAGCATGTCGTAATCTGTGAACAGTTCGATAGCTACTTTAGGTTGTAATAACATAGCATCCCATGATAAAGCTGGGGTGGTAAAATACCAACGTTTATAAGTTTGCATGCATATTTTCTGAAAGTTTTCAAAGAGATCTGTTAACAATAGGCATCTGTTTTTACATATAGATCACAGTATTCACCAAGATTATTTAAATGGAAATTCATTACATGCATGATTATAATCATCTACACTTATAGGCTCCTCATTTAGTTTATTGTAAAATTTGCTAATAGGTGGTAAACAAGAATCTTTACACTTTTCAAAACTATCAAAATAATCATACGGAAAAACTCCTTTTCTTAAAAGTAAATCAATTTTTTTCTGAATCAAAATAATGTTTCATATATTTAAATTCATCTTCAATAGTTATATTTTCACTGATTTCATCTAGAAGAACTTGAGACGCATTCTGTTTGAAATTGAAGAAACTATCATCGATTGTAACATCATACATTCTGTACAGTGGAGTAGATACTAAATATTGCAACCATGTTTTGATGTTTCTTTTAGTAACCAAACCCATCAGATTACTAGTTCTGTGAATTTTCCTCCGTTTGATGTGAACATTGACACAGTAATCATCATCAACATTCCGTGGCAGTCGATTGACCATTGTATTGAGGGATACTGGAACATTGATTATTTACCCTAATATTCCAAATTGACCGTGTACATGTCTCAATCGCCTAATTTGCATGAAAGGTATTCGTGGAGAAATGAGTCTTTCTGATATCATATCCAAAGTAGGAAGATGTGCTGGAATTTCTGGGTATACAAAACCATTATATTTTGATAAATTTGGTATACCTTTCCTATTTAAACTTTGTCGGCAATTGTAGCACGCTTTAACGTCTTCTAAATTAATTCCCGGTAAAATATTTTGTAAAATATTTTTATGCTCAGCAACAGGCCGTTCTCAAATCATCTCTAAACCATAATCTATCACAAATCGAACAACCGTGACCGAAAGAATTATCAACGAATCGCTTTTGGAAATCTTTGGGAGCATTTTTATGGGAATCATAGTCTTTGTAACGTAAGATAGAATTTATTATCGATTCACATGCATCAGTTCCAACACGCACTAGACTTGTTGAGGGCTATGTACTTGTTGACTGCACAGGATGGTTCACAAAGTCCGTATTAATCTGTGCTGGCATTAGATGAGTCTAATAGCATTTCCAACCTCTAATTATAAACTCGGCGTTAAGAGAATATTTTACAATGTTTTTTTTCCATGCTCTATATTCTCTCATGTACTCTGATCGAGATTTGGCAGTAGCGCTAGATGAATTTGCACTATTTTTCTGTTTTTTATCACTTTTTCGACTGGACTTTCTGATAGTTTTTCTTTTCTTTTTCTTTCACGAAACTCTTTTCCTCTTTGTGCATTTGATACAGGTATTCTGATTAGAATGAATAATAATTTAACGCAAATGAAAATTAAAAAACAAATTAGCTGCCGAAGACATCACCATGTGGCCAACGATCTAAGTAAATATTTCAAAAAGGCACGCCTTTGGTGCAAAAGCTATTTTGTCTACACCGTAACGCAAACATTGCAACACATATAACCGTTGACAGGTTTCCCCTGGTCTGGTGAGAAGGGAGGGGGTGGGGAGTCGACCAAAGGTGGGCAATCATCCAAAATTTTCACGGATATGACGCAAGTCACAGGGTGTCCCCCGCTCTCTTTTCCTCTCGCTGGCTGTCTCCTCACCATTGCGACGATTAGGGGGGGGGGGATGGCGGGGAAAATCACTACTTCAGTTCGCTTTCTCCCTGTTACGCAAAACTGGGCAAATTTTTCATTCACTCCATGAGCAAAGAAGTTTCACTTCAATAATTAAAAATAATTTTTAAAAAGTTATAATAATGTTGCCATTCGCGTAATATTAATCTCTATATCAATGAAACCAGCTAAAGTTGATTTTATCAAAGATGTCGATGTTCCGTACTGCATTATTCATCATATTGAGGAAAGAGGGAAAATCACATTATTGGTGAAAATTTAACTTCCCCATGCATCAAAAACGCTGTCAAGTGCATGCTTGGAGAGAGAAAAGTGCTCTTTATGAGTTCAATACCTATATCAATAAACACAGTGTATCGAAGAATACATGACATGCCAGGATGAAGTTGAGAGAACAGTCCAAAGAAACGTAAAATGTCATGAATTTCTTTTTCCTATCAAAATCTATGAAAGTACCAACAATGAGCGATATTCTATGCAGTAGATTCCCGAAAACTCGGCCACACCTTGCAGGTCGAAAAAACATTAATTGAAAAAATGCCGGAAAATGATAGAAACATTAACGTTGAAGCCACCGTACAAATATCGCATAATGAAGGAGCTATCGAAACCGTCCTTCAGCATTTTGAACAACATGGTGCGTCGGTGGCGGACTTACTGTTCCTTCGTCGTCTTCGTGATGAAGCGGCAAAACGGTGAGTGCGGTACGGAAAACAACAGAACAATCCGCATTTCTTTCAAAAAAAAGTAGTAAGTTTTAGCAAAATCGGCTACTAAATACTCATTATAGGCAGCTTTATGCCTTCATAAAGTATTTTTATGAGGTGTGTCTGATAAGGTAAATTTCTGTATACTATATATTCACTAATTTTTATGTAGTAAATGTTCTATGTCTTCATTAAGTACGTACCTTCCCATTATTTAAGGATATTTGGGCAGTTTATTTTCTGTTGTATTCTCAAGCAAACAATACATGCAAGTGCAGTACAATATTTTCCGAGGAAACACTCGTACTTATTCTTTTTTAATCCCATTCTCGATAACTCGACATTTTCACAAACTCGGCCAAACTTTTGAATAACTTCGAATTGAGCGAAAATGTCTTGATTCGTTTCCCATCGAAAAAGCTGTGCGATTGATAAGGATGTAAAAAAGTAATTGATCATATGGCGAGAGGAGGAGGAATACGATAGTCAAAATGCACATTGGGCTCTCTATAGATGGAGAAAAATCCATGGAAAGTTGCTATTCATTTTATACTGATGCTTTTTTTCATTTTCTGGAGGTACTCTAGGTCAGGGTTCGCAGAAAGGAACAAGGCTAACTTAAAAGACAGCTGTCTAAAAAAGTTAGGAACTGTTTTTCTGTAACGAACTGTGAGCTCTATCCAGAAAGGTGATTCCCCTTAAGGCCAAAAGGAGGATTATCATATCTGTGGATTTTCATGACATTCCATAGATTGTCGTGGCCCAGGGGTGGGCAGATTTTTCCAGGGTACGGGCTACCTCTAATTTTTTCAATGTGTTGCGGTCCACCCAGTGTCAGTAGCGCACACACGGAGGGGAGGAGGGTCCGGACCCTCTCTCATAGCTATTTAATTTTTTTCCGGATTGATTATAATACCACGTTTTTAATACGTGAAACTTAAGTATCTTTATTAATAATTTTTTACTAATTAATGCTGATTATTTAATCAGTAACTTATTTTTAACTGTGCTTTTTGTTCCCGACAATCTACAAAATCAAAAAAAAAAATGTTTGGCTGCGTTTTGGGGGCATGATATGAGAATAGTAGACTTTCAACCCTTGCCCCCCACCTCCTTGAAAAATTCTTGTGTGCTCCCAGTGTCGTAGGTGTTGTGAGGAAGGAAAAGGTCTACAATATTTTAATAAAAAGTATGGAATATGTACTTTTACATGCAGAATTAAAATTAAAAAAAACTAACACTTTTAAAACCGCTTTTAAAGCAAAACGCAAGAAACAAAAATATAATAATAACATTTACAAATAAAATAATATCAAATGATGTATTTATTATCAAACAATTCAAAACACATAAGAAAATAAAACATTTATTTAAAGTTAGTTTTTGTTGTTATTGTCAGTAGAAGACTTAATCTGCATACTTTCGCCAATCTCTTGAATATTTTCGTCTTTTATTACAAACTGCTAAAATCTTCAGACGGTCACCACAAAATGTTTTAGCGGTCCACCGATCGATCGCGATCGACGTAATGCCCACCCACACGGACTCTTGAACCAGATTACAATATTTAGCATCTACGCCAGAAAAAGCGCGAAATGCAAAATATTGTAACCTATTCTCGCCAAATTTTAATCGAATGTGATAGGCTGGAGAATGTCTTCACATTCTAAGCACATTTAATTTATGAAAAGAAAAGAACATCTAAAATTTAATTTTTTTTTCTGTTGAGAAATGATTTTTAGAGCTTAGTTTTGAATAATTTTTCGCCCTTCCTCATACTAATTAACAACTTCATATCGTAGAAATAAGAGCAACAAAATGTTTTTTTTTTATAGTTGCGTTCAGTTTTCCCCTCAGCAACTAGGCGTGGTGAATTCATTTCACATAGGCGTGTCTTTCGCAACGGCTAAATTTTAGCGAGATGAGCATCAATATAGATTTTCAAGAACACTGTTTTTGTTTTCGGTTTTTATTTCATTTTTTCGATCTTTTAGAAATCTTAAGCTTTTCCATGAAAGTTAAAAATCAACAAGTCAGCTAGATACATAGCTCGTTTTGTAGTTCCTTTTCTTCTTTCTTTTTTTAAATACAGTAGAACGTCGTTTATCCGAACGTTTATTATCCGGAGCGTCAAATATCGGAACCAAGAGAATCAGAGACCTTGCAACGAAAAAACGAAGGTGTTCAATGGTACAGCAAAAAATAAGTGATTATTTTCCACAATAAAGGTAAAATTGCGACATTTTGCACCTATTTTGCTTTTCCTCCAAGCACGTTTCCCGCATGTGATGATTTTCAATATTCGTATAGTGTCCGGTTTCATATACTGCAAGGATCGCATTCGGTTTTCGGTTATCCGAACAATCACGTATCCGAACGGTGCCCGGTCCCCAATTGATTCGGATAAACGACATTCTACTGTATTGCCAAATTTCCGTTTAAATTTCATTCAACAAAATTCGCCTTGCCATATCCGATTTTTTGTTATGGAGTATTTTCATAAATAATTATATTGTATAATTATATGATAATATATATTTTATATAATTCGTTGCAAGCACCGAAAAAAATTAAAAAATGGCACACGCGGAAAAAAATAGGCTGCATGTAATGAAACTTCGTATATAGACATTCCAACAATATGCAAAGGATAAAAACTTGTGGGTTGAATGAATTGTCTCTGCTTTAGTGCATTGGAATTAAGCATCCAGCAAGGGTGTATAAATACAAATTTTCAAAATTCGATTCATACAGAGCAGAAGCATTTTTACACTCTAATACTCCTCAGTTATCCTCTAAGAAAAAAAGTTCCTGTTTTCTCTAAAATGTAGAGAAAACTTTAATGCTAAAATCATATGTCCTTTATTCCTCGATAGCCCGACAACCCAGGGTGGGCTTTGGTCTTCCTAACAATTCCATTCCAGACTGTCTGTCCCTGACCTGACTTTTCAGTTTCTGACATTTATAATCTTCAGGTCTTTTTCTAGGCAGTCGATCCACCTGAGTCTTGGTCTCCCTCTTTTTCGAGTACTATATGGTTTGGCCACAGAGGCGACTCGATTGCCATCCAATCTTATCAAAATCATGCGTAATTTTCCTTTTTATTAACAAAAAAGAAAGCTTTGAATTCAACTTTTGAACTTAAATGCAAGCACATATGTTATTATAGAAGTGACGCTTTTCAATATATATATTTAATTTCAATATTAAAATATTTAATTTTTCTTCTTCATTCCGGTTTCCCCTTTTGATTCCAAACACTATATTAATAAGCTTAAGACTCTTTTTATTCTTTATTTTATTCTCTTTTTATTCTTTTTTCTTTATTCTCTTCTTTAGAAACAAACTCATCTATAGGTATCTGTAATTTTATGATAATAAAGCTTTAAAATATAATAGTATGAAATTATTAATAAGAGTCAAAATATATTCCTAATTTAGGATTCATGAGCAAGGCATATAACATCAGCTTCTAATAATTTTGATTCACTCATGGAGAATAAAAAAGAATAAACACTATTTCCCATCATAATGTTTATTGGATAGCATTACAAATGCTATCCAGGAATGAAATGAGAATGGAATCATAAAAAGAGATGAATTCGAAAAAATATATAAATTTAGAGTTTTCTCTGATATTTTTCTGTATACATTTCAGCAGCAAAGCTATTCGATCTTTGTTAGTATTCCAATAAATGTATAAAAGAAAAGGCATAATGTGCTTCTTTCTGTGTAGGATATGATCGCAATATTCACACTTCTGGAAGTAGAAAAAGTAGTTCCCTATATTTGCTGATACGCGCACACTTCTATTTCTTTCTCTCTTTCGGTTAACGTTCACCAGAAGTAAAACAGTTAGCTTATTAAAGCACAGTTACTATAGGCATTCCAAATATATCTTCTTAGCAAGAAAAAAATAACTGGACCGATCACCAAATTCATTAAAAAAGAATCCGAGACGGTCCATAAAGACAACAAAAATGAACATTATTCAACAAAGCAAACGTAGATATTTTTTAAAAAACTTTTAATGCAAATACAGTCGGACCTCCGTATAACGAAGTCACTAAATCCCGAAAAAAAGTTCGTTTTATGGAAAATTCGTTATATAGAGGCTCATCTTTCAGTTTTCTTTATAAACCACATAAAACAAATTTTAAATTCATAAACTCTATATATTTAAAAGAAGTAATTATTCACAACTTTTCGTAAATTAATACATATTTATTTTATATATCTTACCTATTATAAAAAAGAAAGAAAGAAAAACTGCAAGAAAAATTTTCTTGACACCTTTATCCACCTCCTGAAGAATTAATTTTTTTCCCCTTTGATGCTCAAGCACTTACGTTTTGACATTTCTGAGCTACAAGAATCTAAGTTACTAGTACGACTGATTAACATTACAAATGAACGGAGACTAGTTCAAGGACACGAGATTCAACTGAAGGTGAAAGGGGATATCGAAGATGTTTCCAATGAACTGGGCATTGGAGGTTAAAGGTTGCACTTCTTGGATGAAATGCCAAGAATTCTATAGCTCTCGGCGAGTTAAACACTTAATAAAACCAATTCAAGATTTATGACTACCATAAAATGTGTTTTAAGAGAGAAAAACTTGAAGTGTGTAGAAATACTTTAAAAATAGGGAGAAAAAAATTGAATCACAAGAGAAAAAGTTCGTTATATAGAAAATGCACTTCGCTTTTGGGAGATTATTTTACAAAATAAATCGTGAAATGTTCTTGGATCCAAAAAAAGTTCACTATATGAAATATTCGCAATATGGAGGTTCGATTGTATGTATAACTTTTCCTCCTCTCCAATTAGAAACATTGATAGCACAGAAACTATAACCTTACAAAAAAAAGTGGCGAGGGGGATATGTGATAGGACTTTGCCAAAAGCAAATTTGTGCTATTACTTCCTTTGAAGTGAGTTTGTGAAGATTTTAATAACCTCGCACTATACAGCAACACGAGAGCTATTGGCAACGGACCCCGTTATTTTGAACCTCGGACTAGTGAAGAGAACTACACCTGAGCTGACACATTTTTCCAAACTTCCATGCCATGCAAACGGGAGAACTTTGAGCTCGATAGATTTAATATGCAACTGCCTCTTCTACACGGAGGGTCTTCAGTGGCACTGGGACCCGAACCCGTGACACCCCGACCATGAGTTCGTCATAAACCACTAGGTTATCGCAGCCACATTACTTTCGTCGAAAGAGGAACGCTCTTAAAAATGGGCACAAGGGTTTTTCCAGGAGGAAGTAACCATGACGTGTAGATAATCCCGAGTTATAAATCACATCTTAAGTTCTTTTTTTTAAATAATTTTTTTTACAGGCATAGAAGACCAGTGAGGAACTGGTCTTCGACGCGGATGTGTTACGTCGGCAGCCGCTCCCATCCTAACGTTTTCACGGGGACTGTCACAAATACGTGCAGGGCCGTGGGTAGCCTAGTGGTTAAAGCATCGGTCTCCAGACCGGAAGGCCTGGGTTCGATGCCCGATGCCACCAAATATCCTTCAAGTACACACGGAGAACGTGCTATTTAAATCAGTGGGTCCGAATGGTGTCGCCATCTATCGTGTTCTACCGAGCAAAATCGTGCTGTCACCTTAATGGGGCTCAAAGCTAAGGCTAATGACAGGCGTAAAATTCTAGCCCTTAGCCGCGATGAATTTCGTGGACCTTGATCTGAGGTTACTGTCAATCAGGTGGCATAAACAACAACAACAACACAAATACGTGCCATCATGAAACACTCACAGTTCCTGAACGGCACGTATGCGTGACAGAGCTTTACTCATTTCAGGGACGATTGTCAGAAATCCGTTACATTAGTTGGGAACGTTTGGAAAACTCTTTTTTTGGTAGTAGATGGCATTTTATGTCCATAAGATTTGAGCTACATGTAGATCTGACCTTCTACTCGAAATGAGAGAAATATTTTTCACATGCACATTGATTTTGATTAATAAACATCAGGGTAATGGAATACTTTATGACTGCTCTTGAAATGAGAACGTGATATTTGTTTATAATAAGGATGAGAGTTTTATTTTCGTTGGAGCATTTGGTTTGGGTTTGCATTCTTGTTTTTAATGGATAATTAGAGAGATCTGATAGACAATTTTTTTTTTCTTTTTTTACTTGTACAAGATCACAACCTCGAGTAGGGGAATGATGCAAAATTGATTCCGAATTAGACTCTGAGAGTAGGGATAGTGACAAAAAAACTAAACGAGCCTTACAGTAGTCGCATATGATGTGTAACATCTGACATGTTATCGTGGTAAATACGCAATAGTGACTTTAATCCTGAAAAGAATGAATCGGGTATGATTGGAAATAATTTTCTATCGAATAATTATATCTTTAATGAAAATTTTCTTTTATTAACACAAGGAGTAATGTGCAATTTTTTATCCAAAATATTTTTTCTTGTTCAAATATTTATTCAAATAATTCCATATTACTTACTCGTATTTTCTTAAGAATGATGATCTTTGTCAGATGCTTAACAGTAAATATAGTTATTAATATAGTTTGCACATATAACTATAACTTCAGATTTCATACACAACGAGCCCTGACACTTTGACAGTTGAGCGTAAGAATCGCAAGTTTATTCTGGAAGAAGTCTAAATAAGACTTGTTGGTATTCGACTACGTTTGCGACTGCGTCAATTTTGGTCAAAAATCACATTTTCTTTTTACTTTATCATTTTAAAATTCAAGCGATTAACTTTCTAAATCTGTCTTTGTTTTGTCTGTGCGATAATTAGAAAAAAAAGTTACAGGTGTTTAAAACATTATTACAGCTGTCAATCGAAACCGGAAGCGATGAAATCGAAACAGGAAGTTGTCTGTTTAACATGCTTTTTACCGGTAATTTTTGCAGTTTCAACCATTATAATTTTTAAAAAAATTTCTGATAATTTTTTTTATCTATTTTATTGATGGGCAACAATTTTTATCTTTTAATTCGACTTTAGCAATTGGCAACATCTGTTTCTTGGACCTCACATGTTTTTGTTTTGATTTGCGTCTTACGGATTTTGCTCCAAAATTTCTTCTAAAAACTTAACTTTTTTCAATTTAATTTACAATTTTTAATTGTTAATTGTTTCTGAAAATTCTGCTTTTTATATTATGAACGTATAATGGTTCTCAAAATTATGAAGTTAACTTTCTGAAAACGCAACTGTTCTGGTAACAGATTCATTCATAAAAACAGTGAAAGTAGCAAATATTCAAAATTGTAATGAACAAAAATTGGATTGACTGAAGAATTTTTCACAGAACCAAGAATGTTTGAATGGAACTTTAAGAGGTAATAGAATATTTTATTTAAATATTTTGGGAAGTGTGTTTTCCAATTTGTATTTCTCCAATTGTTTTGGGAAGAATCTGTACCTGTATGAAGATTACATGTTTGGACTGACTTCCAATGTGACTTTAAAATGCTCCAAATACACTTTCATTGTCAATTTTTCAGCAACTGAAAAGCTTAAAAAGCAAAATGCCATTAATCTGCAACTCATTTGTGGAATGTGAGTTATTAGAAGATGACATTTGTTTGCGAAAAAGCTATGTGCTAAGCTGAATAGAAGCAAAAGAAGCATATAGACTTTTTGAAAGAAATATCTTGCCTACTGCTACATCAACGGCTGAAGATGCCATGAATGATGCTGTTTTGGAAGTAAAAAGCATTATGAAATGTTCCAAAGCGTCAGATGGAGAATGTGGAATATCCGTTGATGGCTGAGACGTGGACATTCCTCCCTAAATGTTTCTATAGCAACTTTATCCATCGCGACTGGGAAACTTCCAGATTACGAAATGATGTCAAAACTTTGTCGAATTCTAAAAGTCCAGGCGTACATGCGTGTTCCTGCAATCATCTAGTGTTTACTTCAAAAATGGAATCTGTTGGCGTGTACAAAATCTTTGTATGTTTTTATACCACGAGATCTTAAAAATATGTTGATTTCTATGGTGTGTGATGGTGATTCCCAAGGATACCTTTCAGTTAAAGATGCGTATGGTGTGAACAGTGTCATCAAATATGAGCGTATAAGTTAAGAAAGAGTGTGTAGTCGGCAAAGAAAACTTAAAAAAGGCCAGAAAAACCTCGGTGGGAAAGAAAAACTTACCAATGTTATGATTTTAAATATTTCAAAACTATTATGGCAGTAACACCAATCATGTCAAAGCTATGCAAAGTACTGCAAATGCGGTATTTTTTCACTGTTGCTCCAGCAGGGTATGTATGGACCGTATGGAATATACATGGTATACCCATGTATGGACCGTGCCCAACTGGAGCTGGTGTGAGTATCAGCGAAGAATAGCCAGCGCAACAATATATAGAAAAAGTGTAAACCTTTCCAAGTTATTATACACTGCGTGATGACAGATGTTTAAAATGTATTCTCCCTATAACATCTTAACAATTTAATACAAGTAATTAAATTTGATTGGCAAAAATGTATTTATCCTTGTAATTCGGTAATCGAATCTGTTCTAAGATGGGGGGAATGTGTCCGCTCAAACCACGATGAGTTTCAAAGTGTCCGCTCAGACCACGAAATGCTATGTGTCCGCTCGAGCCACTTCCGCTGTAGCCACGCCACCTATATAAATATATTCTCAGATTTCCCACACAACGAGCCCTGAGACTTTAACATTTGAGCGTAAGAATGGCAAGTTTATTCTGGATGAAGTCTGATAAGACTTGCTGGTATGTGCGGAAGGCTAGCGACTTAAGTGCTACTATAAGAGTTGGACCTCGATGCGAGGGAAGCGAAGAGATACCACCAACCGCACTGATTGGTCAAATCAAACAGCGCGCGCTTCCCCGACTTCCTGTTACGCATTTCCGTCCCTTTTCACGAAATCGCTCCAACAAATATCCAGCAACCGAAAGTGAAAAGGTTACACATCAATAATACATTTTGATTGCCCTGTTCATTGTGAATTTAATGTTAATGATATTTCAAGCATCTTTATACCGAATGCATCGAACGAAACTGCCTCTCTATGGTCATCAATAACCGAAAATTTAGTTTTCGCTTGTTCACATTCCCATAAAAAAAACCTTAAAATTAGCAAATGATTTATTACAAGTTCAAGACACTGTGTAGGTTTCAGTGCGTTTTAAACATTTTCATACTATAAAGAATTTTAAGAAACATACACTGGTGTCCAAAAGTTAAGCATAATTGATAATTATGTGAATAAAGAAGGAACTGTAAATCAGAATGGCGGGAAACATGATATGCGAGTGTAAAATGGTTCTAAAATAAGGAAGCAAATCAAAAGAATGATAGTAATTAATTTTATTATCCAAAGTAGCAGTTTGAAAAAAAACTGAGCATAGCAAGGATTCACACTTTAAAGAAAAAATGAAAGAAAACATTAAATAAAATACTGATGCTACAGTTTAATAAGGCGTGTGGTCACCTTTGACAGCCAGGCACGCTGCACAGCGATTTACCATACTTGCTATGATATGATGAATGAGTTGGGGGCTCAAACGGTTCCAAGCTTCTTGGAGAGCTCTCTTCAGTTCTGTAACGGAGCTTGGTGGGAGCGAAAGGGCTGCAATTTGTCTCCCGAGCATATCCCATACATGCTTGATAGGATTTAAATCAGGGGAGTTCACAGGCCACGACATGCGCTGGATGTTTTCCGTTTCAAGGAAGTCATCAATCAGTACCGCTCGGTGACATGGCGCATTATCCTCCATGAATATGAAGTCAGGACAGAAAGCACCTCGAAACAAGTGAACATAAGGCTCAAGAACTTCGTCTCTGTATCTTTGAGCAGTCACAGACCCCGTGTCAAAGGAATAGAGGTCTGTGCGGCCATCCATCATGATGCCTACCCATACCATTACTCCCCTTGATGGAAAATGGTGTCTTTCCGTTATTTTCTTGGTTCAAAACGTGTTCCACGTTCTCTCCATATCGTTACCTGCCGAGAATCACTACTCAGACTAAACCGGGACTCGTCACTGAACATCACATTGGCCCACTCTCCCACACTCCAATGTTGATATTTCAAACTCCAGTTCAAACGAGCGCGTTTATGCGCAGACGTGAAGGGAATGCATACAGGCCAGCATGATTGAGTCTCCTGTAAACAGTTTGTCTCGAAATTCGTATTCCTGTGGCGACTGTGGGCGCCGAACCCAGTGCTCTGGCAGTACTGCCCCTCTGACGTCGCTTGGCGAGGGGTTGTGACTTTTGGTCGACCTGATACTGGTTGTCAGGTAACATCTCCCGTTCTTTGAAACCTCTGCCACAGTCTTGAGATCACAGACTGGTCCACATTCAGAATTCGAGACACTTCGGTTTGTGATCATGAGGATTCCAGCATTCCAACGATTCTTCCTTTCGTAAACATGTCCAATTGGCGTCTTTGTGCCATCATTCACCTTGTTTTATGGTTAACAACGTTATTTCGCACAGCAGTTGCACGAAACTTGTCTGAACTGTCTAGCAGCGTTAATCGGTTTCTCCGCGTTCCGACATGCTCCGGTGTTTCGCGCAGGTCGTAGTCGACTGAAAAGTTTTGCATAAACCCAATGTTTCTTCTCACCCAATTAATATCCGCCAGAAATTTGGAATAATTTTACGAATATTTACTCCATGTTTTTCGCATTTTACGATTTATGCTTAACTTTTGGACACCAGTGTATTTAGTTTTCAAATGCATAATGTTAAGATTCATTAAATGAAAAAAAAAAAACCGACAATAAAATGTTTAAAAAATTGTACTTAAGCAGAAAGCAACTTAAGTAAATAAAGTATGTAAATACAAAATATATTCAGCATATGCCATCCATATAATCTACAAAATTATATCAAATAACGTAAAGAAGAGCACTGAAGGCGACACATGCGGACGTAATTGATCACTTTGTCGTAATAATTTACGTTTCCGGGGTGCACCAAAGAGGAGATGTGGATCTACATTACACTCCAATATGAATATACGAGCTATACGAATTGCTCTATCTCAACTTCTTTGCCACACAGATCGTGTTCCAAAGATAGTTATTTTACGTGATTCAAGGATGGCCCTCAAAACAATATCTTCCAACGAGGCACCTTTATTAGTGGATACATTAAAATGTCAACTGTTAATTAACGATTTATTTCAATGTCATATAGACATTGCCATGCAATGGATTCCATCGCACTGTGGCATTGATGGGAATGAAAATGCCGATTACTTGGTGAAGAAAGGGGGCAAAAATCTTTCAAACCTCTAACAATACAGTTCCTTTTTATAGTGCCAAAAGAATCACAAAGAAGTACTACAGAGAACACACACACACACACTTCTGGTTCAAATTCAACCAAAAGAATAATCAAAAAGTGTGGTTTAGTAAATTCCTTCATATTCCAAAATGCCCCCCCCCTTCAGATAGAGCTGTGGACGATTTTCGAATCGCCACTGGCCACGACTGCCTATCCAAGCATCTAAACATAATAGGCATTGCCCAGAGTCCCCTTTGTAAACTGTGCGACTCCAATGAAGAAATGGACGCCATTCATTTGGCACGTTGCCGTGCACTCAGCTCTGAATCCATGTGGAGCAGATATTAGGAGGCCAGACATAAAATGTGCGATTTATAGACTATACTGTGGACTTGTGTTTCTTTTCTTATTTTTTTATTTATTTTCATTTCTTTTTTTTGTCAAAAAATTCTCTGTTTCTCATACTGTTTGCAGTTATCGTGTAATCCGCCATTGGAAATAAAAAATATTAAACAACACGTTCTTATTTCAATATTTTCATGGATTTAGACTAAACTTCAATAAACCCTCTTGTCTGTTAGTGAAACTCGCGAAAGAAACCCCTGTTCGTCCAAAAAGGGCTACTCGGGGGTTTCTAAGCGCAGATTCCTGAAGCCGCGGGAAGTGGTTCGGCTACTAGCCAGGCCAGTTGCCTAGGAGTGACAAAGATCGCCGGGTTTGCAATCCCCGAGTTTGCAGCACGGTGAGCCGGAGCAACGCTCGCAGTTTTGCAGCAATCACTGCAAGAATTGAATGTATGGTAACTGAGGTTATAAGCTAGATGACCGGTAAAACACCTACTGAACTGATTCCAAAAACGTCATTAATTGAAAAAAATAATAATTTAAAAAAATTTTAAGCATCAATATAGTATCTATAAGAATTAGACTTCTTTCTAATCCTTCACTGCCGTTCTAATTGACAGACTCGGATAAAATTACTGAAAAAAAAGAATGCGAAGAGATCATTAATAAGAAAGGAAAGGATAAGGATTAGATTTTAAAAAAAAAGTATCTATTTAAGAAAAAAGGGTAAAGGAGTGGTTTTGATCATCTTGCGGAGATGCCTGTAATGACTTTCATGGAAAAAAAAATGAGTGCAATGATTAATTTGAAAATAAAAATTGGGCTCAACATCATAACGGGTTTTCTCCCGTTATATGATCCCCGTTTTTCTGTTAATCCTCCAGAAAAAAGTATTTCTAATAAATTGTTTGACTGGAGAACCTCTTTCTGTAAAGGAACCGTGATTTAAGCAAAGTGGAACTACTCTTTAAGGTTAAGAGAATTAGATTCGAGACAGAGAGAAGACAGCAATTGGACGTGTTGTCGTTAGATAAATCATAGTTTATATAATTTTTAAAATTTTACTCACAAAGGACTTGAAAAGAATAAGTTGGTTTTTTCCCCAAATTTTATACATTTATTAATCGACCTTAGGCTTTCATTTATGCAGCATCATAATGCATTGCACTGAACTTGTGGTATACGTAAGAAAAATTAAAACTATATCATTACAATAAAGGCCCAAACATCATTACAAATCTATTCCTATTATCATTACAAATTTATTTCCTGTCCGAAAGTATTCAAAACTTAGAATATTCATAAATTGTCTTGCTTATCTTGAAATAAATAACACCACTTTATTTATTTTTCTTAATCAAAAATATACTTTTAAAAAACTTTTTTTTTTCCCCTGAAAAAAAATTAATTTTTCTTAGTGAAAAATTAAGCAGTAAGATTTTTAATTATTTTAACGTGGAAAAAATTTTTGAAACTATTTCTTCGAATGCTTTAAGAATATAATCTTATTAATATTAAATTTAAATGTAGTCTATAAATTATGTTCTTTTTTTTTTTTACCCTTTCCATATAACTTGCTTTTAATTGTAAATTAAAGCAAATATTTTTAAATTTTACATACATAATTATAAAATCAATTATTAGTTACTTTACTGTGTGTTCTTAATTAACAGGAAGGAAAACTACTTATAACTTTCTAAAATTTGCTTTAGTTATTTTACAAAAATATAATGTTAAATGTAACTGAATTTTAAAAACGCATTTAGACAGTATCTTTATTAGCTTACAAATTATGTCTCAAAGTATTGGACAAGTGAACGATCAAAATAAATCAGGAAATACTTCTCGATTTTCATTCCTAAGATTTAAATTTTTGTAAAATTATCTTTTATTTTTGATGTAATATCCATCTTTTTAAACCTTTTGCTGGTGAAGAAAAAGCTTTCCTTAGTTGTTTCTTTTTAAAAAATAAACACAAAAACTTCTTATAAATAGCTTTATAGTGAATTGTGACTAAATATTTCAAATATTGGACCAAATACTTTCAAAACTTGAACGTGAAAAGCAATATCTCGTTCTTATAAAAAAAATTATATATCTTGGAATACATATATTTTAATATATTATATTGGATTCGATTCCATTTATATAAAATTTTATTTGTAAATTTTCTTTATTTGCTGTTATTGATAGTCTAATTTTTATTACATAATAATTTTTAGTTTTCTTGGGGGGAAAATTAATTATACTTTTGAAATTTATTCAATTGGTAATCGTTCTTCCAGGATTTCGATTATTTGATAAAATACAAATGCAGTCTTCTGCTAAGTCATACAACTCATAAAAAATAAGCAAGATGTTCAAATATTGAGTATAATTTTGTTCGTAAATTTTCTGGACATGCCCTAAAATGGACATTCCAGATGCCCTTAGATGACCTCGGCGGTCAATAACTGGGTTTGAAGGTCGCAGCTGTTGGTAACACAAATGTGTAAATAGACAATAATCAGAAAATGTAAATGTCGTTTTCATCCTTTGCAAAATACCATCCGATATTTAACTCCCTTACCTATCCTTGATTGTCTTTCAGTCCTAAGAAACCGCAAAAAATTTCTTAAAAACGCAAAAACCCAGCAAATCCCGTAAATATTGCGTATTTTTTATTTCACAAAAGAAACATTCAGACAGACAAGTCACTGGAATACTGAATTGTTTAAATATTAAACACGTTAAAATACGCTTATTATGAATTGGTAGTAGGAAAGTGCATTTAAAATTTCAAAACTATTTATACATTTTGATTTCGGATTGCATGAGTATTAAAAAAACTAATATCCATTCTACAAAGAAATGTCAGGGAATTATTATTATGAAAAATTGTTAAAGTTATTCTATTTAAATTATTAGGAAGAAAAAGAAACCCAATATTAATTATTTTCAGTGAAAGTAATAGTGTAATTGTAAATAATCATATCATTATTTTTATTAAAAACATATTAAATTAATTTTCTTATATTATTAAAATTATTATATTGTTTATATTATTAGGAAAAAAAGATATCCGATATTAAATATTTTAGTAAAAGTAATAATATAATTGTTAATAATCATCTTATTACTTTTATTTAAAATATATTAAATTAAATTATATTATATTATTAAAATTATCATATTATAAGGGGGAAAAGAAATTCGACATTAAATATTTTTGTAAAAGTACTAATATAATTGTATCAGTAGCGCACACAGGAATTTTTCAAGGGGGAAGGGGGGGTCCAAAGTCCACTGTTCTCGTACCATGATTCAATACGCCGCCCAACATATTTTTTTTAATTTTGTAGATTTTCGGGAACAAAAAAAGTAAAAAATTAATAAGTGAATAATTAGCATTAATTAAATAAAGTTAATTTTGAAGAAAAATACTTAAGTAAATTTTATGTACTATATACTACATAGAATTATAATCAATCGAAAAAAATCAAAGGCTTTGGGGGGGGCGAGGTCCGGAACCCTAAGACTCCCCCCTTGTGTGCGCCACGGAACTGTATTATTGCTTTTATTAAAAATATATATTAAACTAAATTTTATTATATTATTTTAATTATTAAGTTTATTGTTAAAGTTATTAATATGTTTAATAAGTAAAAGAAAATTTAATTATAAAAATTAATAAATTATGAGAAATTTAAATCACATATTTAGTTCATTTTAGATTATTATAGTGTATTTTTGCTTATGTTTTAATATTTATGATACTCAATTAGTGCATTCAATATATAATTAAAATTGTATTGATATGCAGGGCCGATTTAAGCTTATTAAGGGCCCTGGGCGCAGATGCACTACGGGCCCCATTAGCACTGTCGGATCGAAATTTATAACTAGAAAACAGGACTGTCCAACTTATACGGGCCCCGGGCACCTGGGCGCCCGCCCCAAGCACCCAATCGATAAACCAGCACTACTAATATGAAAGATAATTCGATTCCAATCAAGCGTGAATTAAAGCTTAAATAATTTGTAAAAAAGTTTGACCTTTTTATTTAAAAAAGAATTTTTATCTATAGTATAAAGAAATAAAAGTTTAACATAAAAATCCAACATCATTATTAGTCATGAAAGAAAAAAATTCCAAGTTATCCACTGCCAGTTTTTCCCCACATAAATTAATTTTAAGAAAATATCTAAAATGTGTCGGTTTATTCGGGATGATTGCGTAGTTGGAAGACAGATTTCTACAGTTAAATTCGTTATTATTAACCGCAAGTAGGTAATAATCTAAAAATTAGTGAGAAAATCACATTTAAAACACTGTAAAGATTGTGAAAATAGTATTCTGAAATGACAGGATATTATTATAAAAACATAGGCTGCAAGTTAACAGAGTAAATATAAAAGTTATCATAAGTAAAAAAAAAATTATCATGACGTTTATATTTTCTGAGCATAATTATGGATTTACATAAAAACATTTTGAAACATGCTCTTGCTGCGAAAAAAAAAAGTGAGCTAAACATTAATAATATCATAAATTTAACAATTTTTTACTATTTCAAACTAAACTGAAAAAAAAAAAATGAAGTATCAAAACATAACCAAAAACTATTTGCAAAAAAAATAAATAAATAAATTCAAAGAAGCAAAAAAAAAAAAAGTTTTACAAAACTCTTTTAATCTATAAAAAAATTGCTTAATTTTTGTATGATTTTTTCTTGACAACAATGCAAATTATAAAATAAATTTATCATTGTTATAAACACATTGTTGAAAATTAAGTTCTTTATTGGCTGAATGCAGGAGTTTGAAAAGTAATCAAATGCATTTTATCGGTTGATGAGGAACAATAGTTCCTTTTAGTGGCTAAAATTTCCTAACTATAATTTTTTTAATGGATATTAAAATATTTGAAAACAAATTAAAATACAAAAAAACTTGGTTTTACTAAGCATTTAGAATTTGAATTGGGGAAATGTATCTTAGAAGAGAAAGAATTTTTTTTTTCGTTGTAAATATGTACAGTTAAGTTAAATATCAATTGAGAAAATTTAATGAATAAAAAGCAAGATGTATAAGAAATATGTAAAAAAAATTATTGATATTTATATTAAACTTCAAATCTTTCTCGCAGATATGTTAAAAATTTAAAGAGTGGACTATATTTTGTGATTTATAAAAAGAATTTTGAAAATATGATAAAAAAAAAAGAATCCTAAGTGGATTTTGTTGTTTCATTTCAATTTCACCCCCTTTATATATTTCATTTATCGTCATTTACATATTCTTATCAGAAATATCCAGTAAGAGGAGTATGTTATTCTTTTGCAAAGCTTAAAAATACAAATATTGAAAAAAAATATTATTTATTTATTTATAATTATTATTATTATTGAATGAATATCTGCGCAATTTTTGAAAATAATTCAAAGGGAACAGATTTTAAAAATAGACTTAACCACTTCAAACCCTCTACCCCTTAGAAAATAAAATCGACTCTTCTGGTTGAATTTCTTGTTTAACCAGGTTTTACTACATCCACGCATTCTATTCCATGCATGCACGTGAACCAAACGGTTTAGGATTCCCCCTCTGTTTTCCATATATTAGTGTCCGGTTTGCCTATAGTTTGAATCGCTTTGAAGCTTCTCTGAAGATTCTTTTAAATTTCTTATTTCGGAATTAGGTAAGTTATTTAATTATATTCATTTTATTTTCATAAAAATAAATAATTAATTGAAATATCTTAGGAATATTTCCGTGACATGTGCTCCTTTTAAAATGCTTAACATCTTGAAATTTACTTCTAGTTAAACCATTTTCGACAGAATTTTTTATGGTATAAGCATTTTAAATGCAATTATTTTTCAACAGTCAACAAAATTTTGCTCATTTTCGAAGTCATGTATAATTTGCTGTGTTTGTATTTCGCCATTTGAAAACATTTTTAGTGTTAGCATTTGAATAACTAAGCCTATTTTTTACTGTTCGATATTATCTAAGCAAAAAGCAACTAATTCTTAGTAGCTAATATTAGAGAAGGTATATTTATATAAATAAATTATTTTGTTAATTCATTACAGTATAGAATAAGAATGTATTTGTATATATTATTAATGCTTATTTTCCAACGATTTAAAATATTTTATAAATTATTTTCTGAGTTATCTGACAAAGAAAAAAAATTGTAGTTTTTCATTCAAATATGTTGTCGATGTCTGTGAACCAACCCCAATTTTTTTAACTGTTGTATATTATGAACTTATTTTATTACGAATATTCTTCTCATAAATTATATAAATATACGAAAAAAATACTCTTGACTTTTACCTTATCCTATATGATAAAACTATAATTGGTACTTGGGCTGTATGAATTCGAAGCATTATACGTATTTTAAAAAATTTATTTGTTTTGTTTATTTAATGTATTGCATATACATATTCAAAATAAAAAATAATTGTGGGAAATTTAACATCGTTTTCTTTGAATTTTTTTCAGAAATTCATTATTTATTTCTAAACTTAGTATATTTTTATAAATACAGTCAAACCTCTATTATAGGCGTTCCACTATTTTGTGATTTTTTTTCTGGAACCAAGAACCCCATTTTACGATTTTCTTCGTTAAATAACCTCCTAATAGTGAAATGCATTTTCTATTTAAAGAACTTTTTCTCTTCTTATTCAATTTTTTCTCCTTATTTTAAAAATATTTAAGGGCATTTCAAATTATTCTCTTTTTTAACTCATTTTACGATGATCAATGACCTTGGATTGGTTTTACCAAGTGCCCAACTCCCCAAGAGCGATAAAACTGCCATAATTCTCAGCATTTAATTCTTTTCCAAACAAAAAACTCAACCAAAATTAACAGTAATTAAATTTAAGGACGCATGCGCGGTAATGTAATAATTAATTAATTAAAATTGATAATTACAAAATAATGTATGCTTAAAACTACTTGTAGACTTAAAATTAGAAAGTGTCTTTAAAATTCCTTAATTTTAACAAAATTATTTTTTAAAGATAAAAATACAGAGTATTTCTGGACTTTTTTTTTTTTTTTTTGCTTCCCTTGCAGATTTTTTTTTGATGGGTAAGATGTATAAATTAAATAGATAAAATTTAAAAAAATGATGTGAATAATTACTTTTTAATTATGTATTGTTTTGAATTTAAAATTTGTTTTACTTGGTTTATAAAGTATATTAAAAGAGGAATCTCCATTTAACGAATTTTAGACATAACGAATTTTTTGTCGCGATTTAGCGACTTCGTTAAATAGGAAGTCCGTCTGTATCTGATGAATTGTCACATTATAAATATTCATGTTTTCCTCTTTCATGGCAAAAAAAAAAAAAAAAATGGCTAATTTAAAGTAATTTAAACGTTGTGTGACGTAGTAAAATGAATTTAATATTCTTACACTTCTTAAAATAATTTTCCTTTCCTTAAATTAAAGCCTATTTTTATTCTTTTACTCTCATATATGTTTAATTCTATGGGTATATATGAAAAACTACACTGAATTCTACCTCATCATTTTGAGAAATCTAATTGATATTTTGGGTTGTGTATGAATTTGAAGAATTATTCGATTGAAAAAGTTTGATCTTAAATTAATGTATTTCATTTGTATTAAATACAAAAAATAATTGGGGAGGTTTTAACATCGCTTACGTTCAATTTTTTCAGGAATTCATTATTTTTCTCAATGGATCTTGCAAGAGCTGCCCTTTTTGCAAGTACTGCCGCGGCCGATTGTGAAATTACTGAGGATGTTCCAACTCCAAATCCTCGTAAAAGATTGATGGAACCTGGAGAAATTGCCGCTTTAAACAAAGCTTTTGAAGCCCCTTTGGACAACGTGGAAGATAAACAGCCAAAGGAAACTGATGAGTAAGTTTTAATTCCCTTTATAGTAACGTATTCTAATATTTTTTACAATATACAGTAATTCATTGTCGTATTGTAGAATAAAAGCTAAAAAATTTTGTAAAGAGATTTTTATTTCATTTGAATATATAAACACTTTCGCAATGAATGTTACTCAAGTTAATATTTAAAGGACAAATTATCGTAAAAATTGTTCAAAGTACTGATTTCTTATTCTCAATACAAATGTGTGATTTTTAAATATGTGATTGAAATATCGTAGCTCTAGCTACATTATTTAGCCAGTTATTTAAATTTTTTTAACGGTATGTCGAAGCTATCTAGAACCCGTGACGTCTTCATGTAATTTTCATTTATTTTATTGACCTTTAAAATTTTAAACGCTTTTATCCCAGGTTTTTATTTTTCACGATAATCGTGTGTTTAAAATGCTGTGGCTTTTTTATATTTAATATAATTTTTTTTTGTATTATATATTTGATAACTGTGTGCGTGGAATAAAGATTTAAATGAAGAGTTAGTTTTCAAAAAATCCTCGAATTTAGATACAGTTGTATTTTTTATCTTTTAATCCCATTTATATTTTTAACTTATTTACTTTTGATTTATGATAAT
This sequence comes from Trichonephila clavata, assembly GCA_019973975.1. NCBI lineage: Eukaryota > Metazoa > Arthropoda > Arachnida > Araneae > Nephilidae > Trichonephila > Trichonephila clavata. Next base: position 12,966 of record BMAO01039357.1, on the reverse strand, counting down.
TTAAGATAAATTTTGATTTTAAAAAAACAATATAAAACTTTAATGATAATATATGTAAGAATCCTATATATTGGCTCTTTCATTTATTTTACTAACCTTTAAGTCTTTAAATGGCTTTTATTTTATCACGATAATCATGTATTTAAATTGCTAAGATTTTTTTTTTTTTTATATTCAATACAAAATCTGAAACTTATTGTAGTTGTTTTGTATAACATGTTTGGTTATTCTGTGCATGGGATAAGGATTTAGAGAGGTGAATAGTTATTTTTTTTTAGAAAAAAAATTACTTAAAAAAATTTAAAATTGCATAAAGAGTAAAAATGTTAAAACATTGAAATGTTTTAAAAAAATTAAAAGTCCACTATTCTCGTAACGTGCTCCAATACGTCGCTCAATATATTCTTTTGATTTTTGTTGTCAATTTTCGGGGGAAAAACCATTAACAATTAATTATTGAATGAATATCAAGCATTAATTAATAAAATTAATTATTAATAACATACTTAATTAAATTTTATGCACTATATACATTGAATTATAATCAATCGAGGAAAAAATCAAGGGTTTTAGAGGAGTCCGGACCCAAGGACCCCCTCCCCCCTTGTGTGCACCACGTGTGTGTTTGTGTATATAAAATTTTTAATGTACTTTGCATATGAAGGGCAAATGAGTTGAATATTAAAAATTAAAATAATTAATTGAAATATTGAAAATATAAAGATAGATCCTGCAGCAGTGGCGCATACAAGGGGGATGGGGTCCATGAGTCCGGACCCCTCCCCATAGCCCTTGATTTTTTTCCCGATTGATGATGATCCTAAGTGTATAGTACGTAAAATTTAATTATGTATTTGTTATTCACAATTTGTTTTATTAATTAATGCTAATTACTAATTCAATTATATGCTTTTTACAGTTTTTTGTTCCCAATATCAAATGAATAAGTTTGGCGGCGTATTGAAGTACGATACGAGAATGGTAGACTTTCGAATCTCCCCCTTCCTAGAAAATTTTTTGAGTGCGCCACTGTCCTGCAGTATTATAAATATTGCAGATTGAAGGGTACTTTTATTAAAATGTGGGGTTTAACTAGTTTTATGGTTAGCCAACCTTCCCCTTTTCTGTTTATAATACTCGGTTAAATTTTATGGAATATAATGGATAGAAACTCTAAATCCATTATTTAAAAAAAAAGGTAGCATCTCTAAATATGCCTTCGAAAATGCTTATATTATTCTCAAACCAAAGAACAATAAATTAGCTATTGTTAATCCTGTGATCAAAATATTAATTCAAAACTTGAAAAGTAAAGAATTATTTCTAGAGTAGAACAAGAAGTATTTCTACTAAACGAAGTAGAAATATTAAGAGTAAATTATTACTGAAATAATTATAAGCAAAACTTATGAAGTAAAAACTAAAATTAATGGAATATAATATTAAAAATGTATTGAAATTTTCTATACTATAGTATTAACAAACTGGAAATTTTTTTAAATTATTTTCGGGAGGGGGGGGGGAGCTACAGTATCACATCTGATTTGAGGGAGGAGTTATTTGAATGTAGAGAAATTGCTTGGAGCTATGAATATTTTTATTATTTGTTTTAATTTAAAAAAATCATTTCAGAATGTAAAAAGAACAATTTAAACTATACTTTTTCTTTGTATAGATAACTACAAATAAAATTTAGTGGATATTTTTGTTCTAAACATTATTTAATGATATTATAGTTTTTAATTTTTCCTTAACTAAATATATGAAATCAAGACTCTAACGGTGTATGTAACTTAAAATAATGTTTCTGAACACTAATAAATGTATATTACTTTCCCTGTGGGGCACTTTAAAAATACTCAAGTTAAAATTGCTTTCTTCTCATAAATATTAGTATTTATTATATTATCTTTTATTTGTGTTTGAAAATCAAGGAAAGGTGTGTGTGTGTGTGCGTGTGTGTGTGTTAGATCATGGTTATTGTTTATCTACAATAAATAATTGTAGACTGGATAAAAATTTATATTCGACTTAAAGCATTTAATTCTTAGGGAAAAAATCGTATGCGTATACGTACACTATCTCTTCGTAAATTTTTTATTTAAATTTCAAATATTGATTTTATATTTTCTTAGTATAACGTGCTATTGTGTTGATTGAAGAACACTTGTGAACAATTAAAATTACAGTTTCCTTACTCGTGATCCTGTTTAATTCATTTTTTTTTAAATCTCTTTTGTAAAATTTACATTTTTTTTGTTGTTACTTCTGGTTGTTATCGATTAAATTCTACAAATTAATTTATTGTATATTTTTAAGTGGATTATTTTTATTACTATTTTTCGCTATTATTTTTAGTATCAATTTTCTTTTTCAAAAGGAATTTTCTTTTCTATTTTTGTTTGAGTACATTAATTTTGGCAATTAAAGGGCAAGGTTGGCACTTAGAAACAATGCCCTGCAATCTTAGCACTAAGCCTAAGAGTTTGCTATAGTACTACTGTGGGTATTTTATTTATTTAATGCTCATGTTATTTATTTATTTGTTTATTGCTCAGAATTAATATAGAATTAGAATATTTTAGAGAATCATTAACGATGATATACACACATACATATGCATTTATATATTGGACATTACAGGATATTTATAAATAAACTGTTAATACTGATGAACAACTAACTGCAATATAATTTTTATTATTTTAAGAAAATTCCAAATAATTGGGGGAAAAAACTTACATTTTTCTTTCTTTCTTTTGAAGATCTGACAGTACTAAGAAGCCAAAAGCAAAATCTTTGTGGAAAGCATTCAAAAAGGCTTTCACTGGTCTTAGAAAAAAGTCATACCCCACCATTGATCCTGATGAGATGTTGGCTAAGATCGAACGTGACCGGATGTAAGATAATTCAGTCATCATTGAGTTGAGAATTGCTATCTTGTCCACTGCAAGTTCTGATCAACTTCTTTCAAGTCCATTCCGAACAAGACTTTCGCCCTCCAACTATCCTGATGAAATGTCTAAGATCAAAAGTGACTTCATGTTCTATCTTCACTCAGCATCCTTTTTTTAAAACTCATCCTATCCACTGCAAGTCTTGACGAAATTCCTTTGAATCAAGACTTCAGCACTCCACCAATCCTGTCGAAATGCTGTCTAGGATCAAAAGTGATTTCATGTTCTATCTTCACTCAGCATCATCTTTTTAAAACTCATCCTGTCCACTGCAAGTCCTGACGAAACTCCTTTGAATCAAGACTTCAGCACTCCACCAATCCTGTCGAAATGCTATCTAAGATTGAAAGTGACTTCATGTTCTATCTTCACTCATCAACATCTTTGAACTTTGAATTCTCAGCCTGTCACTGCAAATCCTAGGCAAATTCATTAAATCGGGGCCGTTCGGAACAAGATTTTTCGATCTATTCAAACACAACAATCATCAGCCTCTCTTTGATGTTAAAATCATCTGAAGATTGTATTCCTTATTAATTTCTACACTTTCATGTTTCTTTTTGTATAAATACAGAATTTCACCAACCATTACTTGTGTACTTCTTTTTATATATATATTTGATGTTTTGAAACTCGGAACTCATCTGGACATTCAGAGAAAACAAAATTAGTTTTAATGTATTAAAAAATAGTTCCGGGTATTTATTTAAATTCTAATTTTATTTTAATTATAAATTTTTAAAAGCCTTAGTTGACTATAGTTCTCTTTCATAGCTATCATCTGTGATTGTAAAATATTGAAAATTTACTGAAGCAATTTTTTTAAAAAATTGCTTCACCCATGACTAAGAGTTGTATACCTACAAAGAAACGCTCAACTTTGAAAGATGAATTTTTAAATAAGATCCAGTCTTATGTATAAAAGAAAATTTTTTTTAGACTTTCTTTTCATTTAAATAATTTGCAAAAACTAAATTAACATTTGTTGATAAATACTAAGGTTACACTTTTTTCATTTCTCATTGTACAAATTTGTTGTAGCTATTTGAATAATAATTTATAAAACAACAAAACTTTTTATTACATTACTGTAAAAGGGTAAAAAAAACATTCAAATTTAAAGTACATATTAGTATATAAATGAGTACTCTTATTATATCTGAAGCATATTTATAATGGTAACATTTCAAAATCTTTACAGCAAATTTAGGTATAAAACCATTTAATCAACTTTTTTTCCTATATAAAGGTTAGTCAGATGTATCAATTGCAATATTCAAAGATAATTTAACTAAGCATAACGCCGCTTTTTATAAATCATATTTTCAAAAAGTAGTTGAATTTTAAATTTTTTTAAGGGAAAATTTTAAGATTTAAAAATTTAAGTTTATTGAAAAGTGAGGGAAGTTCAAAGTATGAAATGAATTACGATTGAAAATTTCTGTTAATACATTTCGCGATTATTCAGGCCCAAGTTCACTGGTGTAGCAAGTCATAAGTGGGCCCTGTATTAAAATTCCTTGGGGGATATTTTTTGGAGCCACTTAACAGCTCATAATTTTTTACACATACTGTATTATTAATACAGTGGTAGCTACGCTGCTGCCCAAATTCTAACATTTCATGAAAGTAGGCCTTAGAACGAACTATATGGATTTAAATGATTTTTTTCTTTAAATTAATGATGGATTAAAAAATATCTAGATTTAGTATTACCTCAAATTTAAAAATTTATTCATGCCAAAAAAAAATTTTTTTTTTCGCCCCCGAAAAAATTTGAAATTATATAAACATGTATGCTTTTAAAATTAATTTTGATACTGAAAAAAAAAACTTTTATGAAATAAAAAGCATTTAAAGCATTCCTACGTTAAATAAATTTATAGATGTATATTACCTTTTCACCAAAAAAAAAAAAAAGTTTTTTGATTTACAAATTAAAATTTACTAAATTTTGTCAAGTACAGATACATTTAATCAGTAAATTAAATTACTATTTGATAGACTGACTGACTTTCTGTGTTCCACCTGCAAAATGAAACAAAACTGGGCTTGTTGAAATTCACGGGGTTCAGCAAAGAACCTTTAGTCCCCTTTATCACTAAAAATATACATTTGGTAATACATCAAATCAAATTTTCAATTACTGAATTTGGGGTACGTAAAATCGCTTTGTAAAGAAAATGATTTTTATTTCAGCGCAAACCAGAGATATAGCCTAAATGACCACTGCCCAGGTGAATAAATGATAGATGTTTCGATCACACGTGTCGTTTGTGATGAGGATGATTTGTGGATTGTTAGAAATGGGGGGGGGGGGAGGACTGTCTAATTGTACGTTTTCTGGGAGCGTTTTGCCATTTGTCCTCTGCCGGAGAACATTCTTCCTTCCCCTTTGTAAAGTCAGGTTTTGCCTTTAAATTTTATAAGTCCTTTAAACATGTACTCTGTCAGTCAGTCTTTGGGCCCTGTAGAATCCTCCCTCCCCCTCTCAAGGAAAACGGGGGTGTACGTTATGTCGCTGCCTATCCAAATCGTGAACAAATAAATTATAATTTAAAAAAACTAAAGAACACGCTTTTATACTGAATCAAACTAAAAAGTAAAAAAATAATTCTTAATATAAGAATAAAATGATAAACGAGAAAATTAATGTCACTGGGGGTAAAAGCGTGGGTGTTCTATAAATTTATCAATTTGTTATAGTTTCTAACTTCTTTCAATTCCGAAATTGCCCCCCACGCTTTTACTCCAATGACATTAATTTTCTCGTTCATCATTTTATTCTTATATTAAGAATTATTTTTTTACTTTTTAGTTCGATTCAGTATAAAAGCGTGTTTTTTAGATTTTTAAATTATAATTTATTTTTCATTTTTTAGTTTGATCTACAATAAAAGCGTGTTTTTTAGTTTTTTAAACTGTCATTTATTCACTGTTGAATTTATCCTGGAGTTTGATATTTGGAGCCAGAATTATGTAGCTGCTGGAATAAGTCTTGCTCTTCAATAGATTTTAATTAAAGGGTCTGAAGTGGATTTATTCTCTCTGTTTACGGGGTCTCGGATGAGTCCCGTATCGTTATATTAGATTCCGTCTCAAAAGAACAGGTCAAACAAATAAAATGTGTGGTAAGAAGAAAAAAGGTTCGAATTTAAAAAAAATTTAATGTACCATGTTTTTATAACGGACTAAAAAGTATTAAAAAATTCCTCTTTTTCGTTTTTTTTTTCTTTCCTTTTTTCACATTTTCATGCATTGTCATCCACTTCTGAGATATGGTCCAAATTTCAAGTCTCTAGCTCATCGGAAAGTCACACATTTTAAAATCAATTACAAAATTCCACCCGGGCAGACATTAAAGAAAGCGAGTTAATAAAAACATGGTGTCGTAGTCTATCACTACCTCTAAGATTATTAACCCCTTCGTGTATTATCTAAATCTGAATGTGTTGAATTCATGATAAATTACTACTTATTTAATAAATCAATCTTATTTATTAACTTTTCTTATTTGAGAATTTACACAAATATTGTTCAAATTTTAAGAACAATAAATCACAGTGGAGTATGAGAAAATTCAATAATCACGAACGACGGAATCTTAACTGAATCTACGGCAGTCGACGCGTACAATTAAGCTACACACTTGGATTTAATTTGAGAAACTAAACTAACCTGATATCCTTTGTTATGGCAGGTTCTTCTAACTACTTCTTCAATATTTGGATTCCTTTAATAAGTGGCTTCAATCTCAGCTATCTCTCAGTTCTATCCCGAACTGATTTTATCTATACTTTTCAATAAACTTTACTCCCGACGACTATATTTCTACTAGAAAACTACTCTCTCAATTCATTTTTCTTCATTTCATTTCCCCCTTTTATATCATTTTCGAACTTGCTAAACCTGAACTTATAAAATATCTTATTTGCATAAATCACACTTTTGGCTCTCGGTGGAGATTGGTTGAAATAAATAAATTATTTAAAGAATGCGAGAGAAGGTTAGTGAAACGCGTAAGCACCCGTCACAACCCCCCTCCGAGTTAAAAAGCGTGACTTATTGAAGGTCTAAACGACCTGAAAGAATTCGCTTAATTTACCTAACGTCTGAAAAACACTGAACCTGCACACAATTTTAACTCTAACTCTAGAATGCCTGAAAATACTGAACTTGTAGAAAGTTTTAACTCACGAACTTTAGAATGCTTGAAAACACTGAACTTGCAGAAAATTTTAACTCTCTAAGTTAGAAACTTTAATTAAACTAGCACACAGAAATGACTACTCAAAGGGGTACTCCACTCTTATTTATTGATCTTGTACATATGTTCCCTACAGTGCATCCCATTCGGGCGAAGATCAGGGGAAAACCTTTCAAGGAAAAACCCTGATCATGCACTTTATTTAAGTGCTAATAAATATAAAAAATTTTACAATAATATCTTCGTACGAAATCAAACTTTCATCTCATCACTATGTTCAGGGACTGCTGCCCTGAAAGGAAACCTTGTCAATTTTTTCTAAAACATGACATTAAATGCACAGAACTTTTATACAACTTCCTTATTGACATAAAATATGGCATACATTATATTATACATATATAGTTTCATAACGAAATAACTTTATCTGGTTTCATTTTCAAAAAATTCCCAATCAATCGCGCTGCGCTGTTAATGTTTTTTGTTAGTATTCCTAATTACGCCGCGCCCAGAAACCAGACACTACTTATACATCTTAATAATTACACACAAAAATATATACATTTTTTACATAGAATATATTACAACAAACAATACAAGTAATCTCACATATAAAGCCTCGTCTTTAAAGTGTAGCAAAACAATTGCAATTCAACAAATGTTTTTCCACAATTTGGAAAAAAATTAAATACAAAAGCTTTTTCAACCGATATGAAAATACACACAATGCAGTAACTTTTGTACGCTAATTTTACAAAAAAATAGACTAGCCCACATGGAAAATACTCCGAACTGTCTGTCAGAGGAAAAATAAACAAATTAGAATTATACAACCTGGCTAGTCTTTAGATCCAATCTGCATAGGCTTTGTCTCCAACCATGGCCTCTGTACTGGATGACCTTGTCCTAGGGTGTCCTCTCTGCGCTCCCACCTTCTGGGTCTCCTCTTCCATTGAGTCTGTTGAAGCTGATATGCTCCTGCTGAGGCGTTTTTTTCACTTGTGAGATTTTGAATTTGGCTGTTGTCCACTCGACGTCGTCTCCGAAGGTTGCAAGGGCAGTTCCGTTCTTGCTGGGGTCTGTTGTATTTGAATCTGTGGGATGGTCCTGGAATTGCTCTTTCCGATTTCCTCTGTTCACTGCGGGATGGTCCTGGAATTGTTCTTTCAGAATTACTTTCTTCCACCTTTCTATACCGCTTTCTGGAGGGACGAGACGGCATTGACGAGGTCAACTTTCTCTTGTCTCGGGATATCTGGGCCTCTGGTCTCTTCTTCTTCTGTATGTTTTCAACCCAAGAGTCTGGTCTTCCTCTTTTCTCTCTCTCCGTCCAACGTGGTTTTCTCTTCCTGAAATTATACACATCACCCCCCCCCGAAGAAACAGCAGACTCCGTTCGCACACGTTTTTTCCTTCTCACCTCCTCTCCATCGCGTCTATTCGTAACTATATCTCTACTACCTTCTAAATTTCCTGATTCTGATCCTCTACGACAATTCCCATTACTTTCTGATTGCACTAATCTCGGCTGCCTATCATCCGACCTGTCTGATGCTACTGTATTATGATCACTACTTCTCGCAATTTCCGATTCGGCAACACTGTCTTCTGATTCTCTTTGATGGTAAATTCTCACCTGATCCACATTAACAGTTATTCTTTTACCAAATTTTAATATTACTAAATTATTATTATTTTTTTACACTCAGAACTTTATAGGGCCCTCAAACTTTGGCATAAATTTACCCACTATTTTCTTACTTGCCGAACTCAACGGGTGAGTTTGAACTAACACTAGATCATCAACCTTCACATTAACTTCACGCCTCTTCTTATTATAATATTTCGCCCACTTCTCGTGCTGGCGTTTGTATGTATTCTAGTCTCTTCAAACAATTTTTCTATATTCCCACAAACTAAGTCTGATCCATCAGTTACCATTACTAATTTTTGAAATGGAGTGATTAAATTTCGACCTAAAAATAATTCCGCCGGTGTTTTACCCGTTGTCTCATGTACTGCTGTCCTTAAAGCGTAGCTGAACTCATGCAGAAATTGGTCCCAGTTAGTGTGATTATCCGCGACAAAACTCGAAATCATTTTTAAAAGAGTACGATTAACTCTTTCCGTTTGATTAGCTTGTGGACGATATACCACAGTTTTAACGTGTTTTATGTTCAACCTGCGACATACTTGCTCAAAAACTTCGGATATCATTTGGGGGCCGTTGTCACTAACTAACTTAACAGGAGCTCCATAACGCGAAATATAATTCTCAAAAAATGCATTGGCAATTGCTTTAGCCGAAGCTTTCCTTAAGGGAACTATTTCAACCCATTTAGAAAAATTGTCTGTTATTACTAAAATAAATTTATAGCGTTCTGGACTAGTTGCAGGGTATGGGCCTAATAAATCTAAAGATACGATTTCATTCGGAAAATTTTACTATCGGAATTAATTGACCAGCTGGTAATCCGTTCTTATAATTGAATTTTGGCATTGGTCGCAGGTTGCTACATATTTATAAATGTATTTCCTCATGTACGGGAAATAACACGCGTCTTTTAATTTTAAGTAGGTTTTCTTTTTGCCTAGATGGCCTGCCATCGGCGAGTCATGGAATTCTCGCATAACATCTTTACGTAATGTTTTAGGTATAAATACTCTTAATTCACCTAGTGTGGTTGTATATTTTGCATAATATAACAATCCGTTAATTAGTTTAAAGTCGCGGGACCTATTTCTACAGATTGACTCATTAATGGAATTATCGTCAGGATTTTCTAAAAACCGCAAAATATGACCTAACTCCGGATCATTTCTCTGTTCCTCTCTCAACTGTTCTCTAGACGATAATACTAACGACATAATCACTGCACAAGACACCTTTGGTTCTTCATTACTTTCTAACGGTTTCTAGACAACATATCAGCCACTAAATTTTGCGTACCTGGGCGATGTTCCCATTTTACATTAAAATTTGCCAACTTAAGCGTCCATCTTATCATTCTAGACGACAAATTCTTTCCATTCGTTAATTTGGTAAGTGCAGCATGGTCTGTTATCACTTTAACCGGCAAGGATCCGAAATACGTGCGATATTTATTTAAGGCCCATATGACAGCTAAACATTCACGTTCCGTCACACTATAATTTCTTTCAGCGCGGTTTAATGTTCTTGAGGCAAACGCAATAGGCCTATTATTCTGTGTCAATACTGCTCCTACCCCCACTGAGCTAGCATCCGTATAAAGTTCAAAAAGCTTGGGAAAAATCTGGTAATTGTAACACTGGAGCTTCCGTCAGTGCTTTCTTAATACGATCAAAGGCTTCCTGCGCTGATTCTGACCAACGGAACTTAGAGTTTTTTCGTTTTAAACCATACAAGGGTTCACACATGTCTGCGTAGTTCTTAATAAACTTTTGATACCAACCCGTCATTCCTAAAAATTTTGCTACCTGTTTTGCAGTTTTCGGGGTTTCATTTCAATAATTGCTTTTACCTTCCCCTCATCTGTTTTAACTCCTTCTTTATTAATAACTAAACCCAAATAACGTAATTGTTCCCTCGCGAAATGACATTTCTCACGATTCAACGTTAAACCAGCCTCCTGCAACAATCTGAATACTTCCCGTAAGTGCTCTACATGCGTTCAAAAGATGGAGATGAAATGATAACATCATCCATATAGCAGTGGGTAAAACGCCCGAGAACTGGTTAAGTATAAATTCAATTGCCCTTTGAAATTTGGAGCTGCCCCCGAAAGGCTAAATGGCATGCGAGTAAATGCAAAAGTACCATTTTTGTAACAAACGCCGTCTTATGAATATCTTTGGGGTCTACTGCCATCTGAAAGTATCCGCTGCGTAAATCAAGTGATGACATAATTTCGGTGTGTGGATATTAGTGATCAAATCATCAATTATTGGTAGCGGATATCGCGGATACCTCGTGATCGCATTTAATTTCCTATAATCTATTGCAAACCTATAAGCTTCTGGGTCGTCTAACGGCAACCCGTTTTCTTCCGACATAAAACAACTGGAGATGCGTAAGGCGATGTTGTTGGAATTATCGTTCCATCGTCTAACATCTTCTGAACATGGTAGTTAATGATACCCTGTTTGACCCTGTCATAGCGATGTCTCGAAAAAACAGGAGGTTATCACCCATATCAATTTCATAACAAACACATGTGTCAGACCTGGCTAACTGAAAACAAGCCTTGAAATTCCTTAAACAAAATCTGGAATTTCTGTTTTTATTCTGCATTTAACTTAGTGTTTGATAAATCTATCGGAACCGGTTCGTCCGAAATTGCCACTTTCTCAATCTGCGAATTCGGAATGATTAATGATTTTGTAAAAAAAATCAAAACTAATCTTCGCATGTGACATAAAATCAATACCTAGGATGCATGGATATTGCATCTCAGCAATCACATGAAATTTCCTTATTTTAATTCTTAACTCAATTGTGCCTAAATTTTTGCATTGTGACCCTTGAGCTGTAACTACTTCAGCTAACGATTTCTTAATAGGACAAAAAGAAAAATATGATCGGTATGTTTTTTCTGAAATAAATGACTTCTCCGCACCTGTATCCCAGAGAGCTTTTATAAAAGTATCATGCAAAAGAATCGCCACATACGGAAGATCAACTGGTGATAATCGTAATGAATTAAGTTTAATTCTATTAGGAGGATTTCCTTCAACACGATCTCTTAGAAAGTTTAAATTGGCATTTATCTGCCTTCCGCTGTTGCAATCAACACGCCTCCAATTCTGCTTTGCTGAATCATCACTAGGACCCTTCCTAACCACCATCCTACGGTTCTGATACCGGTCTGTTCGCTGATTTGGTTGGTTGTAGCGATTTCCTCCCTCGAATCCTTGATTTTGATAATTATGACGAGAAAAATTATTCGCACCCTTGCTTAGTCCTCTTGACCATTTTGTCTATTCCGACCCCTGTATCTCTCCAATTTCCATTATTCCTTCTTTCCTCAGGATTCCTACTCATATCCCAACCTCGTCTAGCAAAATTATTACTCGAACCCTGGTTTTCCCTGCAGCTATGACGCTCCTCATACCGGTCTACAACTCTACCAACTGAGCTTTCGTTGTGGGGTTTCGAACTTCTAAATAATCCATTATTTGGGTTCTAGTCGCATTACTATGTGATCGACCAATTTTATCTCATCATAATTTAAATTTAAAGCCTTATGGATTTTTAATAGCTGGAAAATAAAGTCTGACGGGGCTTGACCTCTCCGCTGTTTCGATGAAAAAAACTGAGCCTCTACTCTGATTTATTCCGTACTACAGGAAAACTATCCGACAACTTCTTTTTAAGCGTTGCAAACGCAGTCGCTTCTTCATTTACACACTCGAATCCGATGACCTCAACCAGTCTAACGCTCTCCCAATTAAATGACCCTTTAAATCGCACATGCTAGACTCGCCGGTATTTCATAGTAGGCTATGTTATCGTCTATATTTGTAATAAACTCAGACACATTTTCTTACCCGAAAAAATAATTCAGGCAAAACTCTAAATCCTGCACTTGCTCTTAATTCCGGTATTTCGGTTGGGCGCCAGTGTCGTAGTCTATATCACTACTCTAAGATTATTAACTCCCCTTCGTGTATTATCTAAATCTGAATGTGTTGAATTCATGATAAATTACTACTTATTTAATAAATCAATCTTATTTATTAACTTTTTAATTGAGAATTTACACAAATACTATTCAAATTTTAAGAACAATAAACACAGTGGAGTATGAGAAGAATTCAATA
>BMAO01039356.1:0-32040 GCA_019973975.1 Trichonephila clavata | reverse complement strand
TTAATGAGCGAAAATGTAAATAAATCTTTTATTAAAAAGCTCTTCTAATTGTGGGTATTAGTGAGATCTATCAGATTGTTTTGATGTGCTATAAATACAAGCTTATGTGTATTTTATTTAAAAATAACCAGAAATTTTCTATTTATTGAAACTTATTTTCCTTCATTATACTTTAAAGTTTCAAAACACTCTAATGTAAAGCAAACGGATAGAAGCAAAAATATTTATCAAATCGAAGTTTTTATTATTTTTGTTTATAAAAATAAAATTTTATATATAAAAATAGCTAATTGTAAATTAAAAAAACTTTTAATTATAACTCGCTTATAAGTAGACTTATTAATAATACTTTGTATTGTGCTTCTGTTTTGCTCATTTATTAAAATCATTGAATAACTGTTCCAGTGGTACTTTTTAAAGCGATAAAAAATTAGAAGTGAAAAGTATTTCAAATAATTTATTTATCTAAAATCTTTAAAAGTACATTGAAACAATTTATATATAAAAAAAGAACAGCGATTAATTAAGATGTTTTAATCTATGCGAGATAATTAGCGCTATAATAACAAAAAGGCACGCGCGCGAGATTTTCCGATACAATACGGTATATATTTCTTTGTTTAAAAGGTAACCATGATAACCAAGTGGTCATGATCGCAAACTCGTGGTCGGCGTTGTCGAGTCCTAATGTCACTGGAGACCCACGTGCTGAGGATCTGATGCATGTTCAATCTGTCGAGATTCAAATGGAAGTGGTGCGGATGTTTGGAGACGTGGGTGGTAACTCAGGTGTCGCGTTTTATCATTTGATTGTGGTTAAAAATATTGAGACCCGTTGCCAATAGTTCTCTTGTTGCTTCACAGTACGACGCAAACTAACAATCACTCGAAATATCACTCTGCTTAAAAACGAACTTCTTCACGACGCGATCTCTTACTATGATCTTCGTGGTTTGTGATTTGGTTCCACCGAAGACTATCGTGAAGAGGATGGAAAGAGAAAATTTGTTGCAACTTATTCAATTGGTTTCTAAGTTTCACAAGTTGTGGTATAAGAAAGTGAAGCATCAGCTGACACTATGTTTTTAGCGCGTTTTTCATGTATTGGAACAAAAGCGCTATTAGGACGCAAATTTCGTCTTCGTTCCATATTTGTCGTACCTTTTTCTCAGCCAATAAGCAACCAATTGACCTCGGGTTTTCGGCATTTGGTCGCATTTGTGCCCTAGATGAGCCGAATCTATTTAAATTTAATGATTTTTAAAATTTTTTTTTAGTACAGTACTACTTTTTGCTAGTAAAAAGTTCATTAGTTGCATTATTGTAAAATACAACATGTGAAAAACGCGCTAAAATTACTTGGCCATGCCAATGATTGATATCTTGTTATTACTTGATCTTGTCTAAGTCCGTCTGTGATGATTCTCATGTTGCCGTAAGCTGAATTTAATTCAAATTATTCATCCAGTCTGTTTCTTAGTGTTGATTCTACAGCCATATATAATCGAACACTGTCGGTATAATTTTTTTTAATACATTTTTCATTTACTTCGGTTCGTGAGTATCAAATTAGTTGAAAACAGAAGCACGAATAATCATAAATCAAATTTGCTCAAATAATACTGCTTATAAAGACACTTATCAACTGCATATAAAGACTGCTTATCAACACACATAAATGCTCGAGATTTTAATTGTGCTACCTGACATAGTAGTCGAGAGTTGATGGTAACGAATTCGTAAACGGCGACTTTCTCATCGAGCAGTCTGTTCGAGTCCCGATTCGTGCTAAAAGTAGATGCTCATTAAATCTGCGGAGAATGTGGAGAGTGCTGTGCAAGCTCACTTGTCGAATCTGTCAACTGATCGTGGTTTGAAATAGCAAGGAATGGTTTACCGATTAAGGATTTGACATGGGAAACTTGGTTGATTTTAATTTACGTCCCACCAGGGGCGTCTTAAGGTATGGGTGAACTGGGTCTAGGTCACAAAGGGGGCCTCGTCTCGTTCTCGAATCAGCCTTAATAAGATTACGATTCGAATAGTTCCAACGGTTAAATGCTGTTTCCGGTTTTATTCTCTGAAAAACTGGGAATTTTGGATGATATTTCAAACTGGCTACATGTGATGACCGACGTCCATATATAGGCCCAGGCCTATCCCCACAAATCATCGTTACTCATTCAGTCAAAAGGCGACAGTCACTCTTTCTGGTTTGTGTGATAGTAAATCATGCACATTTATTTGTTTCAGGTTATTGTTTATACAAGTATTTGACTACGTATTCTACGCACTCTCTATTTTTAAGAGTCATAGGTAGGGCCTACATTTGTGTAGGGGACCAGGGCCTCAATGCGTCTTAAGATTTCCCTGCGTCATTTTCTGAAGCAATATGAGGGCTATTGACGATGAATCTCGCAATTCTGAACCGCGGTCAACTGACGAGGACGATACCTGAGCTGGCATCTACCTTTCCAAACTACTACACTACTAGATTTTAAGCTTCGACAGATTCGATGTGTATCAGACCCTCAGCATGGTGGGGGGAGGGGGGGGGGTTTCAGTGGCACTGGGTTGACTCTACAACACCAACCATGAGTTTGCGATCATGATCCCTCGACTACCGTAGTTACGTGGGTGTCTTGGTTTGAATAATAATAAAGATACTGAAAAATGGAGGCTGATGTGTTTTATGGAACTTGGATGTAGACTTTTTTTGGAGTTCTGAAATTTAAGAGAGAAAGAAAAAGAGGTATCACCCTCAAGTGTCGTCCTCTTACTTTTGTCATGGTTTTATGGCTGTTGCGTTGCAACCTTAAATCAAACATTGTCGTTCATACACATTCTTTTCTGGGTATATAAAACTGTATCACCGATTTACATCGAAGTAGTTCTTAATTGGATGTATATCTATTCGCCTTTGCTCACGACATATATAATCAATCGAGCCATCGGCTTAATACTTATTGAAATTTTAAATTTAAATAAGTAATTGATGTTGAAATTCAGTCTTAACTTTAAAATGAGTCTTTATATGGTGTATTGGGTTATTAACAGACTAAAATGTGATTAATTATTTGTATCCGAGAATTATCAAAAATACCCCACCATTATGGTTCCTTCATTGATCGATGCGTTAGCGAAAGTTAAAGTCCTTGAAGAAACTAAACGTGAGGCAGGTGAATCTGTGAGGGGCAATACCTCTTCTATTAAGACGTATGAATAATGGAAGATCGCGACGTGATGGAGTTATAGATCACGATGATCGTTTTCTCCAATCGATTGAAAAAGAAGTAAGATAAGGAGAAGGGAGGGGTATTGGTAAGGAGGCCACGGTCACCAGAGGTCGTTGTGTTGTTCGGTCTTCCTCAAGGCCACTCGATGATGGGTCGCGCTAATTGTCCTCCGATCACTCACCTTCCATTTCTGGATCAGGAGAGTGATGGCCCTTCTCTTTCATATCTTCACTCATAAGAAAAGTCTTTATTTTATTCCCCATTGCAGCACAATCGAAGTGCACGCTTCTCGTTTTGTAAATAGATTAAACACAACCTTTTGTTCAAGGTTTCGTATTTTTCTACGAGTTTTTCAAACATTAAAAAATTTTTTTTCTAATCACGGCACCATTAGCATCTTAAGAATTCCTTTTTCGTCATGCGAAATTGGAACATATCTCGTCTTGTTAATAATCACATTGCGGAACGGATGTGGTTTGTTAAGGATGCTTCCACCTCATGTTGAAGAATAAGATCAAAATAAGAACAGTTTTTAAGGTTGAAAATTATCCCAATATTAAAATTATACTTTGATTTCAATATTCTATTATAGAACAGCACATTTTATTATAATTATCATTTCTATCTGAATCCATCTGCTCTGGATGAGTAAGTTACGTTGAATAAAGGTTTTCTTTAATGTTGTTTACATTAGATTAATTTATTTACATAAATTTTTTTATACAAAATTCTACTGGGAAAAATTTTACTGATTAGTAAATATGTGTTACAGTTATTGAAACACAAGGATTGAAATGAAAAAGGGAAAATCAAATAACATGAATTTGTCTTGATTTATACTAAACATTCCTAAACTTCTAGAATCCCTTGTATCTAGTTCCCCAATTAAAATCATTTGTTTTTATAAAACTTCTATGTGTTTGGTTGGTCATGCCATAGACGAGAAAGCGCAATAGATTAGTATGCCATTTATATTACAAAAAGAGATCATTTAAAATAACTTACTGAGTAATTGTGCTGGAGCTGAAAGAATTGTTTTTGTAATAAGAAAATACAGACAAATAGTTATTTCATTTCTGATGTGAGAAAGTAATTGTGTGTTAATTTTTAAGTTATTTCTGTGAATGAATTTACTGTATTTTGGATATATACCGGTTGTGGTCTTAAGTTATACTTGTGGGAACAAAATACTGGAATGAAACTATACAAGTTGATCAGTTCGTTGTAATCATTTGGGTGAACAATTTACAGAAATCTGTTGTGCACCATTTTTATACCGAATACTATTTCACTGTAAAATAATTGCATTATGCATCTATTACATAATTATTTAAAATTATGAAATAGATTAAGTATGGAATTTTTATAAATATTGAATATAAATAGTAATTTAGCAAAACATCACGTATAAACTAGAAAAAGGGACAACGATATTTCAATGAAGTTTCCGCTTGAGAAATAAAGCATGGATGAGATGTCTACAATATCTCTAACAAATGTCACTGCGCGCTGATAAAACAGAAGGCAATGTATTGTTTGCGTTCATCTTGCAGTGGTTGGAAGAGTTTTGAATTGTTTTTATTTGAAAAGAACTATCACATTGAACTAACCTGTTGTTTTTGATGAATAAAATTTAGGATAACGACCCTTTCAAAATTGTCTTGGTATTCCTGGTTTTTACAAGTCTTCGCTGAAACTTCCGAAATCGTCCCTCATAGCTGAACGAAAAGTTAGAAGAACGAAATACAAATGATTCTTGGTTGAAAATTTGAATTTTCTTGTTAAGTATATTTAATCATCGATTTGGTGGCGAACATACACAAATTTACTTGAAATTATTGGAGAAATATAAAATTTATTTCAACAGAAACTCATTAATTCAGATTAATTGGAGCTTTATATGTCGTTCGGATCAAACAAAATAACCTATAAAATGAAGCAAAGTACATAGTTCAGCACACGGTACATGTTGTAGAACATGTAATTTCTCGAATGAGACAAAGCAAAATATAAAATTATTGCACTGACATAACTACTTGAAATGTGACTGTTTGGTGTTTATTAATTGCACATTTTTATCAATAGCTTTCCGAATTAAACGACTGTTTAATGTGCTTCGGATTTAGGGGGAGGGTTTACTTTGTTTTATGCTCCTGAGAGACAAGCGAGCTATTTTTTTTTAACATGATAAAATAGCCAATAAAATCTTACACTTTTATTTTCATTGGATCTTTAGCAATTTTAAGTAGTGCTAGATTAAATCATTACATCAAAAATTATTTTTGTAGGCAAGATATTTAAATCTTCTACCTTTCATTCTTTTTAACACTAAATAGACATTAGTGGCCGCGGTGGCCTAGTGGTTATGGGCACAAGCTGTGGCATGAGTTCGAGCTTTAAATCCCCTGAAGACCCGTCGTGTTGAGGGGTTGATGCTCTTTAAATCTGTCGTGGCTCAAAGTTATTCCGTTGATGTGGTGTGGTAGTTTGAAGAGAGAGGTGTCGTCCTCAACACTTCACCGTAGTTCAGAGTTACGAGGTACGTCACCCAAAGCCCTCTTTATTCCCCCTTTTTTTGTGGGATGTCAATGAACATTTACTTACCCTGGAAGACATTAACATCTTACATATAATGCTCTGTTTTTTTTAAAGTAAAACAATTTAAATCATAAACAATGCGTATAATTAGTCAATTTTACATTTAATTAAAATTCATTAGATGCATTCAAAAGATATTCGTTCCTAATTTTTCCTGCAAAAACAAATGAAATTTAGAAGGCATGGTTTTTGGAAAATTGATTTGGACAGTGTTTCTAAAGTGCATGCGGGAATTTTTCCTTTCCTGGGGAAGGTTTCATTTTCCAGTGGACCGCCCGTGAGTAAAGCAATGTAAGGGAGAGAGCACTGTCAAATTTTCCTTTCGACAAAATGACAAAAAAAACTTGAATAACGCTACTACTCTTAAATTTTCTGAGGCTTAGCGATTTCCAGTGTCCAGATTTCAGTCTAGGTCCTGGAAAATACGATGGGCTAGCTGCATGCCATCTCAAAGTTTTTTTTATAGTGATAGAACATTGTGTGATATAACATCTTTTTTCAAACTGTACTTCTCGATTGATTCGTCACTTTTCACATTCAGTAGTATCAGAAGCGATTCTGGTTCAATGGCTGATGAATAAGGGACAATTTAGATTAGGAAAAATTTGCTGATAAAATCGTAATCAGTTATATTTTGGTTAAAAGTCTATAAAACTCTTTTAATACTAAATAACATTGATTAATATGTGGCTAGAATAGGATTCATTTTAGCATTCGGTAAATTTTATTGGAAATAGTTGTCCTATTTTGATTCGTTGCATAAAAATAAGTTTTTAATTTAAAAAAAAAATCTTTTTTTAAAGTTTTGATCTTTATTATAATTACTTAATAAAATAATTATTTATGATTATAATAAAATAATTATAATTTGTTTTACTTATAATTAGTAGATTAATTATTATTCTCTGCGATTTTTCTAATGAACTTTCTGAAAAAAATTTATGAATTGAATATATATATATATATATATACTACTGTTTTCAACGATTTTCTCAACATTTCTGTAGGGGATTAGAAAAAGAAATACAGTTTTTTTTTTGTTTTGAGATTCTGCATATATATTTCAGCGATTATTAAAAAAAAAGGGGGGGGGTGTCGTTGCTTATAATAAGTGCTAATGCTGTTTATAAGAATACAAATTACATAGTTTTTTTTATAAATAATTACATGAAACTTTCTAATGTTATATCTAATTTAAAGGAAGAAATAAAATTAGTATAATGAGTAGATTACCTTATGTACTAGTTTAATGATGTATGGTTGTTTTGGAACCAAGTATAATTATAAATTTTTAGTAGTTTATCTCATTTTTTGATTCGTTAAATAATTTTTAAAAGTTCAGGGTTATGACATATATTGAACAGAAAAGTTGCTTTACACTATTTTGAAAATATTTATACATTTTAAAATTAGTTTACAATGATAGAAGTTGAAAGATTAATTTAAATGTGCACATATCGCTGATTCGTATTGCTTATTTAACCATAAATTTAGGCTGTTTCAGGTGAAATGTTTAAGAAAGGGGTATTAACTATTAAAATATTCCTAAAAGTTTTAGTTATGGTCTACATTTTTTTTGAATGTTAGTAAAAAGACTCCTTGAAGGGGTTGGTTTTAAATTTTGCAAGCCTTTCAGCTTGTACTGTTCTGAAAGTGGCATTGAAATTTTCAACTTCTCATAATTCATAGTCGAAGCTTCAATACATATTCATGAAATAAATTTATACGAGTGTTAAAGATACAAAATATAGCCATAAATAAAGTAAGATATGATAATTCAGGAGCCCTCAGAAAGTCCATAAAAACTGTATTGAGCACGCAGTTTATGGAGAGAACAACTGTCCATTCTTTCTGTAGTAATTCCCTTTTATATTTGAATGAGAACAGAATTTTTTTTTACATTGAAAGTGTGTTCTTAAAACAGAATATTTAAAAACAACTATAAAGAAGCATTTAAATATATTTTCATATTTTCTTATATTAACGTTATTTATGCAGTCTGCGATAAATATATGTATTATAAAGCAAGCTGTGTGTGTGTTCAACAGCTGGGATGTGTTCAAAGCTAACAATTTTTAGTTTACAAAAGTGGTTGTAAGAAAGTTCTTTTGAATAAATTTATGTTGAGAAACACTTTTTTTTTGCTACCACGAAACCGGTTAATTTTGAGATGAACCAGACAAAAAAATAAATTTCCAGAGAAGTTCCTAAAATATTCGTGAATAAAAATGAAAATGAGTTTTTTTTTTCCCATTGTTGGAAATTCGGACTTTTTGTCTGCGTTTAAAGCGTTTTTGAAATCTTTTAAAATATTTATTACAAGATTTTGAAGAGATAGATAAAATTGTTCTTTGTCTCTAGTTTTATGAAAGAAAGTGTCTATTTATAACTTGTAATGGCTACTTCATGAATAATAATTTCGCTATTTATACCCCAAAACTACCCGGAGGAAATTTAAATGAAACTGAAATACCTCACCGAAGTTCCTGAAATTCAGAATGATAATTTTTTGAATATATATCATTCCGAATTATTTTTGATACCAGTAAAAGAAAATTTTCCCTATTAGGAAGATTGTATACACTATTTATATCTGCTATTTTTATGGATAAGTTTGAGTTATTTTTAATTGAATGAATCAATTCACAATAATTATCATCCATGTGTGAGTTATTATGAATTATTTAAAGTTTATTTTTTTTAATAAAAATGTTCGAAATATAATGCATGCGTATGAATATTATTTGAATTTTTTAAAAAATTAATAACTACTTTATCACCAGAGGAGTTGCTCTCAGTCAAGTCAAGTTAAAGTATATAATAGATGAAAAATTTCATAATTTACTTAGTTATTCCGTGAAATAATTGACAGACCGTTAAAGTAAAATATAAACAATTTCAGAGTTATTTTATAAATTAATTGATAATAAATAGCTAAAATCTTTCGAAGAATACATTTACTCCCTATTGCGGATAATTAATTGATAAATAATAAAGAAAAGCAAATGATATAATTTATTATTGCTCATATTGCTAACATTAGTCAAACAGAAAGGGAAAAAAGAATATGTTGCAGAAATAGTTATATTTAAATGTTATAAAAAATATACACACATGCTGGGAAGAAAAACTTTTGCTTCATAACAACATAGTGTAAACTTTTTCAAACAAAATTGTAAGAGAATATTAATTTAAATTTTATGAAATACCTTTATTTTACTTTTTTATTATTTATTAAAGCAAGGATTGCTGTGATATCATTTTGAATTGGGGTTCAAAATTGACTAAAAGCAACTTGAACCGGTTCAAAGGACTTTCGAGTACAGTATTTCGCACTTTAACGATCAAGTAATCGTTATTCAATAGAATACCTTGTTAAATCGTAGAATTCAATAATTTTATATACTTTGACTTGTCCAGTTATTTTAGTAAATACCTACTTATTCTATGAAATAACGGATTTCACACTTAAATTGTAACACATATCTATATCATTAATAATCCAATGAAAATGATAATTCTAACTTAAAACTAAAGGATAAGCAGTAATTAGCACAGTATTACAATAGCTAACTCTCTTAGACTTAGGGCTAAGATTACAAGGTTAAACATATGATTAAAAAGCGTTTACTCTTTCCCCATTATTTTCTTACAATTCAAGTGGCCGCGGTAGCGAAGTGGTCTAGGCATCGGATCGTGGCTAGCATGTCACGAGTTCGATCCCAGTACCACTGAAGACCCGCCGTGTAGGGGAGCGTTGCACGTAAAATCTGTCGAGAGCTCAAACGTCCTCCTGTTGGTGTGGTGTGGTAGTTATGAGAGGGGGTGTTCCAGCTCAGGTTTCGTCCGCGTCACTTGACCATGGTTTAAAATTACGCGAACCGTCCCCAAAAGCCCTCGTGTAGCTGAACTGTGGGACGTTCATATTCACTCACTCATTTTTACAATTCAAATTTAGAAGAAACACATTTTAGAGAAATTTGCAATACTAAAATTAGTTTTCAAAAATATCTAAATTTCCTAAAACCTTCTTTGAAAAAAAAAATATACTTACTCAGAAGTAAGTAATAAATTTGAAAAATAACTACACGTTTATTTATATATAAATTGTAAGAAATATAAATACCAACATCCCCAAAAGTAACAAAAAGTAGCTTACAAACTTCCTTATTCTGAGAATTAGTTCGTTTTGGAGAAATGAAAAGAAACGAGTAAAGTTTATACCAGAATGAAGACACTTTTGAAGGATATATTTACTATACATATAGATTAAAATATTAATTACATATGATTTTATTTAAGCTGAGAAAAATATAAATTAAAAATAAAATTTTAGAATGAGGCTTTTTACTCTCTGAAATCGAACTGAAGATTTTCTTAGCTGCTAATAAGTACCTTAATTACTGTATGAATTGAAGCAAATCTGTATTAAAAAAAAACACACTTTTCCAACACTCTACTAATCCTTCCCCCCTTCTCGATTAGTTTGCTATAATTAAAAATCTAAATACAAATCCGATTGTCCTTCTGTAATCTTTCAGAAGATGATGTTGCTTTTACTTACTATTTCAGATTGTCTTAAAATTTTTGTAACATCATATTTGTTATTCTTTCTGGTTTGCACTCTGCAGCGGAGCGCTGATGGTTGGGAACTCGTAGATGACATTGTTTTTTTTAACGAATCGGGTTTGAGTGGAGGTTCCCCCATCTAGAGAAAGTGATGCTTGTTAAATCTGTCGATGCTTGAAGTCTTCACGTTGACGTGGTAAAAAGTACAGAGAGTGGGATACCATCTCTAGTGTCGTCTTCGTCACTTGACAGAGATGCAAAATTGTTCCATTGTCAATGGTTCTCAAGCTATTTCGTAATATGCTGTCTATACTGATATATCTTACTAACTCATTCTTTCTATTTCACACGCACACACACCATTGCGCAAAAATTAATAAAACGTTTTAATAAATAAGTTTAAAATCGCAATGATTAAAAACTTGTTAGAAATATTTTATTTTTGAAACACATTTTTGCTTACATACCTAATAAAGCGACTTTTGAAGATTTCACGAATATTTTTTTTTGAATATGGCGAATTTTACAATTTTACATGTATCCTGTTTAATTGTGCAATGTATTTTTGTAAGCCGCTTTTAAATAAATACATTTCGATGTACATATAATGAAATGTTTTCGGATTATTCATAGTTTTCTAAAAGTCTAGACTGAGGTTGCGTGAATTATCAAATTTATGGGTTTATGTCCTACAAATCCACCGGAGGTTTTGAACAGGAGACACGTTTTGTTTTATGAATCAAACGTGAGAAATTTTCAGCTTCTTTATTTTGTTTCATCAAAGAAATGTGTGTCATTTGTTAACCATATATATACTTCCGTTCTTCCCAGAAAATGCAACCACAACTTTTTTTGAGACCATTTGCGTAATCACCACAATATTTTTATACACGTACAATGTTCAAATATTATTCCTTTCTAGTAATATAAAAACAATAATGCAGAATATCTAATACATTTAATGTTTAATCGCAGATATGATACATATAATAATGGCATAGTAATCTGTGTGTGAATCTTGTTCATTAAATCTCGCTGCGAGCAAATTTTTGGTGACGCATGTGTATCTTAAATGAACTATTTGTTTCCTTGAATCGGCAACATCATTAGTGTACTTCCTGAAGTGTGATGGTACTAAAAGTAAATGGGTTTTGCTATCATCAAAAGTTCCAATTACGTGTTATTCAATTTCTACTATTAGTTCACACTCTCCTTATATACATTTATATATATATATATATATATACCTTGCTCAAATTTTCAATCCCTTATCAAATACTTTTTATTCATCCATTGAAGTTCAAATATATTTTTTAAACTTGTAGTAGATGACACTTGATAATGCAGTTATTTTTCAAATATTAATTCATTAATTAAATTTTATTTTTTAATTTAAATTTAATCTGCATTATTTTTGTCGTAGTTAGAACTACCTGCAACAGTACGTTTTTCTAGCTAATTTTTTCTTGGCTTCAAAAAACAAAGAAAGAAATTTTTTTTTGTTGACCTAAGTAGGAGTTGACTAAATATATTAATATTTTAATTAAAATTTTTAATATATTACCTGTTTTAAAATAATGTATGACTGAACAAAAATTTTCACAGAAATACAAATGGAACTAGTGAGAAAAAAATCACACACACACACACTAGATAATGCCAATATTACTTTCAATAAAAATATATAAATTTTGATTTCAAAAACACATTTTTTTAACTGTAAAGCTTCTAAACGAAACGATAAGTGAAATATTTACATGTTTTCTTACTATACATTAACATGAATGAATGAATTTTTTGAAATATTATTCTGTTATTTTTTACGATTTTTAAGGTTTTAATGTTTTTTAAAAACTATTTTTGATTTATTCACTTATACACTTAGGTTCCCATTACATGCTAATCTAACATATTTTAAATAAAAATCATTCAGGTTTGTAAACTGAGTACATTTACCATTAATAATACACAATAATAAAATATTTAAAACCTGTATTATGAATACATTTAATGATGCATTGGGATAAATTCATGTGACGTAATAGTCACATGAATCACGTGTTTCCGGCCAAACAGTTCATTGATTCATATGACATCACTGTCAAAAGATAAATGCTATCATGTGTTTGGAGCAAATCAGTTCAAGAGCTTCACTGTTGCCAACTTTTGTTTCTTGCAGAAACTTTCTTTTAAAAAGTGTTGTGAGCAACAATTACGCATAAGTAAGAAAAAAAATATTCGATTTTAAAATATACGTATGACTTAAGAATGTTTTTTTTAAATCTTAAAAACTTTGATTAAATTTTATTTCAACATCTTTATATAATTATCAAATTTGAAATTGTATCTAAATTTTACGTATACTACTGCAAGTTCAAATTTAATGTCGATTTTGAATTCAATGGAGAACACGTGGTTGCGTTTATCATGTGACCGTCATGAATTGAGTCCAATTCTTATTGCTCGTTGAGTTTAAACTAGTCTTTTTGCATTATTTAAAATTTACTAAAATTACATTTTTAGACCAAATATATTGACACTTATGTGCGGAATTTTTTAAATTATTTTATCTCTGCAAAAGTTGTTTTTCAAACATCAATTATAACGCTTTAAAATTCATTAATTTTAATGTTTCAAGATTTTTTAAAAAAATCTTCAAGTTTATCTAACACAATTTTTAAAATACGTACGTTGCATATTTTCCTGCTTTTCATTTAAAATATTAGAAGTTACAATGAGTATTTTGCAACTCTGATGGCTCTCACCGTTTGGACAATTGCTTTTAATTTATTTTTGATTCAATGGATTGATAGTTTAAACGATACTTGAGTACTTACGTGTTGTACTGTCGACCTATTTTGGGAAATCAACACATCGCACCTGTGTGAAAACAAATTACCACGCATATTCGTTCCGTATTATTTCGTCGATAAATAGACGAAGATTTAGAAAAATTGGTTCTTAAGTATTATTCCTTTGACCATTTCCATCAAATCAAAAATCGTCGTCAAAAGCAGCAATATGTCGCCAGTTGTGCTAAAAATGTTCTCGCCGTCTTGAAACACGATAATGCTCGCGCATGCTCGAATATGATAACCATTGTGATGTTACCGCCACACAGCTGTGAGTATGGTCATCACACGTGCATTGACACCTGGACCCTTAAAAATATTGCGTGGCTTATCTTGGACATCGTCCCGGCAACTTTTGACATCACAAGAAACCCCTTATTCCGCTACATATTGGATGCAACCCGAGGATAAAGGAAGTCGCTGCGATGTTCCCGAAACCGAGAGAGGGAACAAGAATTGCAGTGAAAACTTCACTGGGATGGATGCAAAAACCCCTCTCTCACAAAACAACAGAACTGGACTCTAATCTAATCTAATTACTAAGTTAATAACTTCAATGTAAATCTGTAAATAATAGCTGTGACGTAATTAAACTTAACATTTTATTCAACCAATTAAACTTAACATTATACCTTTATTTGTCTCAAACGTCGCACCATATTTTACAGGTTGTACCGTCCTGATTAATCTTCATCGCGCATGTTCGAAAATAGTAACATTGCTCATTATTTGTAATATTCTTTTTTATTTCGTTGAGAAAAATTATTAGAATTTAAGTCCTATTTTCAATGGAATACAAAGGAGTGAAGAAAAACCAAAAGTACAGTCTGATACGTAAATACCCGGAAGGCTACTGGTTTTAGAAAAATGGCGAAATAAGAAACATCGCGATTCTGCAAGATAATATTCAGATTCGTACTTATGCGAATGTATGTGGCACCTTCATAAAGAAGACTCATCGGTCACAATATTGAATGGAAATACGGCGTTTTGGCCGCTTGAATATCCTAGTTATTAGTTCTTTCGTTTATTTCAAGTGTTTGTGTTTTTTAAAAATTTAAATACAGTATTTACCTGATACTTGTAATAGGGTGTTTTTTTAAAAAGTGAATCAAGTTTTTCAAAAAAAAAAAAAAAAAAAAATTAAACTACTATTATATTTTTTTTAACGATTGTTACACTCAAAAGATCTGTTTCTTTACCACTTGTGAGAAATTAAGTCCATTATGTTTCTTCGTTTAACACTACAGATCACTGTCACCATACAGAAGAAGACGCGTTCAGATAAAACGGTTTATGTGTCAGGGATATCTACCTCTAATTTCAAATTTAAATATATAGGCCACGCCAGAATTCATTCTCAATAAAATTGGATTCTTCACAATGGAATTGCAACAAACCTCTTCTTGATGTGGCGTGGGAGACTTGTGGAACAAATTTAACGGAGGGTGGACTCGGAGCATACAACGATACTGTTGTAATACCAACAATAAATAGAAAAACATACCTCTGAAAAACGTGTTTATTAAGCCTTAAAAAACCGAAGGTCATTCCGGCAAAAAAAGAGATCGATGAATATATTTTCAGCGCCGTTGCCAAACCGTTGAAATGAAAAATACAAAATGCACCTGCTCATCAACCACTCGTGAACAAAATGAAAGAACGTTGGCATGCTTCACAGAATTCGTAAACGTTCAATTTTATTCTTTGCTGCAAGGTATACTTTTAAGTAATTAAATATTTTTTTTTTTACTTTTAAAAACTATTATGATTGTATGGTAAAATAAAGATGTAATCAGTTTGGAATTGTGCAACGAGTTCAAGAATAAGGTAAAATAGTAATTGCCATTTCTGTCTTTTATTTTATTAAACTAGCTTTACAAGTTCAATTTTACGAAAACAATAGGAATGAACATTTTAGAAAGAAAATTTATTTTTTGTTGGAAACTTTAGTTTTTAGCTATTTTTTAATCTCTTTTTGGAGTAGGATCCGTGATTTGAATGAGTTGTGTTGCAAAATTCTATGTTTTTGTGTATCATTTTAAAAACTTTTTTAATAATGAACTAAGTCTTCTTCACTGAAATTTTGCTTACTGTTTGAGATAAATGGGATTGTGTGAATCTTTAATAAATTTATTTCCGCACTAGCCATTATTTGACTAGAAATGAGGTTAAAGGTTCAAGTTTCATATACCATAGCTTTAAGCTAACCGCTGTAATATTTTATTTTTCGAAACATCTTACTCCTTATAAAAAAACTTAAGTATAAACATGTTTAAAAAAGGGGAATTTTTGAATGCATTTTTTTTTTTTGGATTTCAAAAACAATGTGAATTATTAATGATTTTTTAAACTAACAAATTCTGTTGCTATTATTATGACTTCCTTGTTAGAATGAACTGATTGAAGACGCCGCTGAAATAAATAATTTTTGTGCAGAACGGTTTGCCTTTCTTGGCTTTTGAATCCAAAGTTAAAGGCTCCATTGTTGTTGTGTTTCTTTTATTACAAAATGTTCTTTCTTTTTTTTTAATGAAATTTTTTATAAGTAAAAAAAGTTTTTCGTAAATGTTTTACTCACGTTTTATTCCATATTTAAGAGTGCTACTCTTTTGTATGGAACATAATTCCTTTTGCTAATTTTTATGGCCTACTTTCTCTGTCTCTTAGAATGTGGCGTGGTATAAACATCAGGGAAAAAACGAATTACAATAGAAATTATTCTGTATTCTAAAAGACAATAAACTACGAAATTAATTAGGAAATTTAACCTTCGATCTATAAAAGCTTACTTAAAAAGGATAATCAATATTTACTCACGAAAAAGAATATTTCAAGTCCTTCGGTTCTGAATACTGTTTTCCCTCAAGGAAAACACTTTTGAAATTCTAACCTTCAATCTCAAGAAATTCGCACGAAATCACAATCAATAAAAATCTTTTCCGATCAATACTTGTATAAAAAAATATCTTTCCCATGCATTCTAAGTAAAAGTTAGTTCCTTGAGATAAACGTTTTATTACTGTCTTGCTCGTCCACAGTCCAGTAAAATCAATAGTGGAAGATGTGAACGAGGTGAGAGGTTAATATTTCCATTAATCCCACCATAAGGAAAAGGTGGACTCATGAAAGTTTAGTTGAAAGCTCTCTCTTCACAAAGATGACATTTTGAACTTTTCCGCCATAACCAGGTTCTCGACCTGTAAAAGTGTTCGGGCCACAGAACCATTATCGCTGGATGGACTACTGAAAAAAAGTGCCTGGCCAGAGGATGATTGTTTGTTTCTTGCGGTCAGATAATTTGGAAAGCAAATTGGATAATGGTTCTTGGGTAAATAAGGAAACAGTGTTTTTGCTGCGAGGGCGTTGGAAAATTCCCTTAACCTTCCCACCCGAAGTAGGTTAAGCGAACTAGTTTCATAATTCTAACGTATCATTGCAATTACAATAACGGATAACTTATTTTATTATGATCGCCTCTTATGTTTGTTCTGGAATTGGCAAAACGGTTTGATTATAGGTTAACTTGCAATAAATCTGCTGCTTTAATCGTGGAAATTTTTTTAAAAAGATTAGTTTTTTAGGATCAATCATTCCAGAGAAAAAGTTTGGATTTTATTGTCTTTTACAGACCCCAGCGAAAGATTTTAATATTTTTAAGTCATTGAGATCAATGTTCGATTTTCTTGTGAAACAAAATCCCGTCGTTCTCGGAACTTCACAAGCAAAAGTAATATATATATTTTTTATTACCGGTCCCCTTTAGGCTTAATGGCTTAAAATGATTAATAGGTGACTAACGGAGATAATATTTTATTCTATCGTACTGCATTTCAGAATTTCACTCTTTCTGTTGGGCCGCAGTAGTCGAATGGTCATGGTCACAAACTCGTGACCTGCTTATGGAGTCATGAATGTGGGTTGATGATACTGACAACTCGTCGTAGGAAGAGGTTGAAACATGTTAAATCTATCGATTCTTCATTTTGGAGTGGTGTGAAAGTTTGGAGAGTGAGGTAGCAGTTTAGGGTGTTAAAAAAGAAAAATTCATTATTAGTTGATTATTTCTAAACTTTAAGGATCTATTATAATAATAGAAAGTAATGGGCACACAACAAGGTTATATTAGGCTTTATTTATTTATTTTTGTATAAAAAAACTTACACCAACGTAGATTACATCTAAATTAAAGTTGTGGGATAACACTATTTAAAACATGTTCTGAATTCGAAATATGTCTCGCAATTTTAGACAAAGACCATTTTGAAAAACAAAAAATCGTAAAAAAACACGGTTCGCTACTTGTTAAATTACTTTATCCAGTGCAGATAAATATTGAGAAACATATTACAATATTGCAGATATTATAATTTGTTTCCTCCGGTTTAAGTTAAATAAAACTCCTTTCACACATTAAAAACCGTTCCAGTGCCTTCGTTTTTTTTCATACCGGATGTCTTGTCGAAAGCCATTTAATGCGTGGGCCTACAAATGACATAGTGTAACGTACATGTAAAAAAATAAGAAAGGGAAGGAAAAACTTCCGAGTTCTGTTTCTGGAATGATGTCATACCATAGCTAATAGCTCATGAACTCAACACTTTAATGTAACCTAATTTAATCTAAAACAAACCCCACTCAGAGTTTTTTTTATAAATGGACGCGTTTTATTAGAATTGAAATACATGTATTATTAGCCAATTTTTTGTTTTGTTGAAGCAACAAAACCAAATATATGTAATACTACCCGTTACCCACCCGCTTCGCTGGGTCTTTCATGATATATGAATGTATACTGTTTGCATATTATATATATATATATATAAATTATTGATATCCTACTCCTAACATTAAGAATTCGATTGTATTGAAAAATATACCTTTTCCTGTAATTCTCACCTCTTGTTATAAAAAGGACAAAACTTCAAAAATCTCTAAAATTGAAGTAAAATAAAAATTTTTTTTCGCTTTAGTAACCCAATCACCAAGTGAATTTCCGCAAAACCAGTTTTTTTGGTGGATCTTCTACTCAGTAAAAAAACATGCGTGCTAAGTTTCAAGTCTAAATTTAATTGTGCATAAACGTAATTTTATTATCAACATGCCCCGTAACCCCGTTGAGGGTCGATTTCCAAAAGAAATGTTCTTAGCGGATTTCAATTGAACAAAAGCAACATGCAATCCAAATTTCATTACTGTTGTTCTACAAGTTCGAAAACGGGAAATCTTTTTTGCTAATATACCTCAATAACCCTACACTTACCTACTGATTTCCTGAAAAACATTTCAACAACATCGCTGATGCAAAAAAATTTCATTCTAATTTTATGAGAATTGACAAATTTTGAATTCACTCTCACAGCAGTCCTTTATTAAATCTCAATGAGTTCATGCACCAAGTGAGTGTTTCTGGCTAGTCTCATTTTCAGACGGAGAAAGTATGTCGGTTATTTCCTTCCTCTAATTTAAGTGAAATGAAGAGAGAAAAAAAAATCAAAGAAATGACTGTTTTTTCTCGCAAGCATGTGCTATGAGTCGTTATGGTCTTGCCTCGTTGCCCACGTTGGTAACGGACGCTTGTAATGATCTGAAAAAGAGAAAATCAGCAGTTGGGGAAAATAACTCGCCAACGGTCGAGATGAAATTACAAATATTCTAACAGATGGTAATGGTTCTTGGGCGAGTGAACCGTTCAAAGTGAATCGAAACCCGATATCAGGAAAAGTGAACCGATTCTTTGGGCTTTGTATTCATTATTTTATTTTATCGAAATTGAAATTTTTTTTTTGAATTTCTAATTTGAAAAAGAAATATTTATTTAATCACGTAATCATTGATTTCAAATATAATCATGTATAATCATGTACAACATCATGAAATCGCATTCATGTTTACGCAGCATTATGAAACAACATTCTTATCTCTCTCTCTGCTTTTTCTTGATTTCTTCAGAGCTTATTTGATTTACTTGGAACAGAACTCAAATACAGTGAAAATCGTTCAAAATGAAACTGAAGGGACTGAAATATTTTTTCGTGTTAAAAAAAAAGAAAAAAAAAATTAACAAAATTAAGTTTATTAGGGTACATTTTATTTTTTATAGATATGAAAATATGCACGTATTTAATAAAAATCAATGAAATAAAAACATTCACAAGAACTTAAAGAATTTTAATACAAATTTTTCAAATTTTTTGAAAACAAAACATGTAACGAGTTTTTGGAAACTAATCTGATATTTTTCATTGCATTGTTTTTCTGGCATCAAATTGTCGACAAATTGTTTGATGCCCATTTTGTCATTCATTTGATAATTGGAATGGGCGTCTAAATAACTCCGCATACTTTTCATGATGTTCCTCATTTCAGATGATATGGGAACAGGAGCTGCATTATTCATTCCATTTTCGTCTTCGGAATCTGCATCAATGTTATTTTTTAAGCTTTGAACGAACTCTAAAATGTCTCTGTCTGCCATAATTGGTTCTGTACACACATTAGCATCATCTACTGCAACGAATTCTTCCAATAATACAATTGGGCAATCCAATCCGGCTGGTGTTTTCCGTATTTTGTTCATTTCCAGAAGGGAAATATCTTCGTGTTAAGCTATTTTTGTTTAGTGTTGAGAGGGAAAAAAGCATAAAAATACATGGTAGTTTATCAGGACCGTTGCATTATTTCGTGTTAACCGATATTCCATCTTAAGCGTTTTCGCATTAAACGTATTTCACTGTACGGGAATTTGCTGTGTTGCCGTTAATTAGTATCTATAAATCCTCATTTTTTTAACACGCTTTTATAAGCTTCACTTGTATGACACGGAATCTTTAAACTCGATTTTTATCCACTTTAAAAGTTTAAATAAAATCGAAATTTTGCACACTTGTCAAGAACTGATGACAGTACAATAATTTCATAGATTTCTTCCATTGTCCTGACCAGGATCATTAGGGATAACAATTTCCAGATTTGGCGACTAATTCCATAAACCATTTCCAGATTCAGCGACTTGTTCCAGATTTGGTGACTAAAAGATTAAGGTACACTCTTGAAACGAAAAAGGTTCATGGTTAATACAAATACAATAAACAAAAAAAAAGCGTTCTTTATGAGAAAAAGGAGAGGGTGCGTCAGCAATTCGTACCATAATATTAACAATTGCCAGTTTTTCTGAAAATGGAAATAATAATAATAATAATAATAATAAAGACTCGAGCATGTGAAAAAAAGTAATTTATGTTCTAATTGCTAAACCCAAACATAAAATTCTTTTGTCGGATTTGTTGAATGAAACATCTGAAACAGCTGGGAATTGATTCAGAGGTCGCCGGATTAAATAATTTCTCTCAAACTCTTCGATTCAAAACGTGTACTTTTATGTCTAATGCTGATCCAAGTTTCAGAGATAACATTGGGCTCTTTTTAGAGAAAAATATCTTCGAGTTTACACCTACTACCGCATGAAATATTTTAACTTAGCTCTTGCAGATTTCCTTCAGTTAGCTGATGCTACATTTTGCAAACCAGGCCGTATCAACACATTAATAGGATGCCAATGGGTATTCCATATTCTAAAAAATGACGCATTTAGGATTAATTCATCAATGAATAAATGATAGTTTTCTATTCCGAAATGCAGAGTTAGTGGAGAAATATAGTACAAAGCACCCCACGCTTTTACCGCAATGACATTAATTTTCTCGTTCATCATTTTATTCTTATATTGAGAATTATTTTTTATATTTTAGTTCGATAACCATAAAAGCGTGTTTTTTTAGTTTTTTAAACTATAATTTATTAAAAAAAATTATACTAATAATCTCCTTATATCAAGTGCATAGTTGCGAACAGCTTTGATCTTCCGTCTGGTGTATTGTGATTTTGCTGTTGAATTAACGATTTTCTGATAATATTTGATAATTATTCATCTTTAACAACAAGAATAAAATGGCAAAACACGTTGGATATGCTTAAAACTCCTTAGTCTTTAAACTTTATCAATCCATGAAACCGTTGAAACTATAAGGTGGTTCCGGGAAAGTCCCATCCAGAAAAAAAAAGCTCCTTATATGGAAAATATATCATAAAATTATATTTAAAATAGATCAACATGTTATGGATATTTTAAGTAAAGACTATTAAATAAAGGTTGTACTTCTTTATTAAAATTTTTTACCATAATATTAATGTAATTCACCCATTTATTAGTGCTCCACGTGTTATCTGCCATTGCATTACGTTTACTAACTGGGATGTGTGTGTTTGCATTCTTTTTTTAAACAAGTAATTGCTTAAAAAAGTATATAGCTAGGTATATAGTCTAGCTATATAGTCTCTGTATATAACTAGGTATATAGTCTAGGTATAATGAAGCTATCTGCAGGTCACATTTCACATTCTGCTTTAACATAAGGTATGTTGCCACCTACCTTATGATATATATTTTTAACTTAAATACATTATTCAGAATATAATTATTTTATACTGTATGAGAAACTTCTAAAATTATATTAAAATATTTATAACTGCATGAGAAACTTCTGTGTATTTTGAAAATCTAAAATTTAGGAGATGTTCCTGCATAACTCCTTAAGTTGTTTGCCCGTACAAAGTATGGGCTACCGATAGTTGGCCGCAACTGTTCGGGCACTGATATTTTCTTTCTTGCTTTGATTTGCACTTATTTTTGATTCTTTTGGTGTATTATTTAGTAGTAGTATTTTGAAAAGGTGATGCAGTTTGTCTATGGTACTCAAATGCTTCTCGTCCCGCATTTTTTGCGTGGTGAAGGCGGGAATTAATATAGTGTTTATTTATATATATAAACAGTAAAATAATGAGCCTTTTTTTGGGTTGTAAAAAATGACAGCTTAAGGTAACTGGGACATAAAGGTGCTTTAAATTTTGCATTTTTTTTTTTTTTTTTACTTTTAAAAAAATAGGACATTTTGCTGCTTCTATAGATGCATTATCTATGAAAATTCAATAAATAGAATGCTAGAAAATTTAATTTTAAAATTGTAAACAAATGTGATGTAACTGTGATTCAGGTACACTTTCTTCAAAATCCGTAGTGTATATGATATATATTGTATAAAAACCTAATTTTTCTATACAAAGAATGTAATTTTTCTATCTTATATGTTAAAATTTATTGAAAATTCTACACTTTTTGTGCAAAAATTACGGAAAATTTAAATGATCAGTGACAAAATTTTGAAAAAAAATTTGTTTTTTTAAATGTTAATTATGTCTAGTTTTTCATTTATAAATACTCCCGTGTAGTTTTTAAATTATAAATCAAATGGATATAGTACAAAGTGGATCTTGTGGATTATTCTAAATTAAATACGCAGCTTGTAAAATAGACATTTCGTTTTTCCTAACTGCTTATTGTTAACATTTGAATGCTCATGACTAGCTCTATATGTTTATTACTTTTTGTTTTAATTTAAAATAAATAAATATTTATATGTATAAATAAAGAAAAACAGATTATTTTTTTATAATTTTTAAAAACAGAGTTCCATTTAAATTAGACATCAAATTAACTTCTTAAATTCATCAAAGACGTTTTCTTTGTGTGTTTTTATATTAATAAAAATATGTGTAAGGAATTCTATAATATCCTGTAACGATGTTCAAATTTAAGTAAAAAAATACTAAAACTTAGGTATTTTAAATGGAAGAAGGTGTGAATCGTTAATAACACGTGTTAATGAAGTAGGGAAAGAGTAATTAAAAATATTTCTAAATAATTTGGAATTTTAAACTTACAGTTTAAAAACTGAGAAATGATGCAAAATAATCCAATTAATAATGGTAGGGCTTTATATTGTGTTAAGAAATTTTTATTTTACGAATCATAGATGAAAATATCTTCATTTGCAATTTTCTCAAAATGCATTTTTTGGTGATTCCGGTACACTTTTCTCAAAATCTACTTTACCTATAGAGCTGATATTTTATATACTATTAGAACCACAAATTTTAAACAAAGTGAATGATTTTTTTTCAAGTATAAATATTCACAAATTTTAAATATAGCACAATTTCTACATAAAGTTTAAAAAAATTTAAATCACTAAATTTTTAAAAATTTTATAAATTTATATTTTAAAATTTTATTTCGTTCATTTTATGGATTGTTATGTTTGCAAAAACTGTAAAATTTTACAGCTATATATTCAGTGGATTTTATGCAAAGTGTACCTAAAAGTAAGAGCATGCCTTGAAAATAAAAAAAAATAGTTACGGATTAATTATTGCTCTTATAGATTTATTTGTTAAAATTATAAAATGGAATTTTTTTTACATTAACAGGCACCTAAGTATACAGATAGTCCTACGCAAAAATTTTATTTTCGTTACTTTCAATTTAATTAAGTGAGAACCACTTAAGTTTTTGATGCAAAAAAAATTCATTTTTCCTTGTCGCAGACGTCCCAGTTACCTTAAAGGGTTAAATTTAGACTTTAACGTCGAGTCTTTTGATATGTCGATAAGTTGATCCATCTCTTTCATTGACAAGCCTTATTCATACTTGAAGCACGTGGCTTTTCCGATTTTAAGACTTTTTTTTATCCATACAATATTTATTTATCTTTTTTTGCAATTAAAGTGCCTTTAAGAATTTAAATCTTTTATAAAAATCACACAAAATAGTATTAAAATTTTGGCGTTTTGATTTCGCAAATAGTGTTCACTTCTAGGATCCCCTGTTAAAGTTCCGCGGAACCCAGGTTTGAAAACCTTTGGCCCAGACAATTTGGGATCATGGTTACTAACTGGCGATGTGGCGTTATTTCTGTGAGTTATTGGTTCAAAAGTCCTGATTGCACTCAAGAGTTTAAGTGTAGAGGAAAAAATGCTCGCCAAATGTGTTGTGAGGCTCAAAGTCCTCACGTTGGTGTAATGTTAAAGTTTGGAGAATAGAATGCTTGTGTCCAGTTGTGTCGTGTTGTCATTTGACTGAAATTCAAAATTATTCGTCGCCTATGGCCTCAAAGTGCAATAAAAGTTAGCAATCAGTCAATAGATAATTAATGTATGTGTTTCAAAAGTCACAATAAGACAAAGTTTTATCTCTTTAAATGCTGCTCATATAGTTAATATTATTACATTTAGTTTATGTCGCCCATCCGGTATAGTGGTTAGCGACGCTGACTGCTATGCCGTAGGGCCTGGGTTCGAATCCCGGAGAAGGCATGGATGTTTGTAAATGTATAGTGCTTTCGCGGCATGGGGGTACTCCAAATAGCTGTCGAGCCGTAAGTCCTCTCGAGAGGTTGGTGGAAGGGGAAGAGAGGTAGGAGGCCCTTGCCCACTCCCATCGTGTTCTCCCTCAAAATTGGGGTGGAGCCAAATCGTACTGTCACCTGCATGGTGCTCAAAGCTACGGCTAACGACAGGCATACAATATAGCCCGATGCCCTGATGAATTTCATGGGCCTCGATCTGACTACGTCAGACAGGTGGCATTAACAACAACAACACGTTTAGTTTATATTCGTTAGTAAGGCCATTTATAGGAAAAAATAGTTGCATTACTAATTGTAATTTTCTATCAATTTATCCATAAAAATAAAGTACGCGCCGAAGTTTAGAATCGACATTTTTTTAGCAATTGTCGCGAATCCTCGCCTCGCGACTAACTTGAAAATAACTTTTCTTTTAATTTAATATAAGTAACTATTACTTCCTTGCAGATGTGTGGCAACGGATTTTAACTCACAAGCATTATGTAAAACTACTTGTAAAAACTTACTTATAAAAAAGTACTTGTAAAAGTGTACTTGTTGTACTCAGTTGGCTTGCGATAAATTTACATCTGGTTTTTTCTTACCTGAAATTTATTACTGCAACATATCTGGACTCTCAACATCGCTCTCGGCCCGTGGAAAAATAAAGTAGGCTTGATCATTTTTTTTTATTGAAGTTAAGTCTAAAAATTTGAATTGACAGCTATATTAGTTTTTAAAAAGCAATTAGTCACACGCATTCATCCAAACAATGATAATAATCGGCTTTTCTTTCTTTTTCCCCCTTGTTTAGATTCGAAAGGAAAAAAAAGCAGGAAATTGATTACCAAAACCCGCTCTGTTTATTGTAATACCGACTTAATAATTTTCATTTTTATTCTCTTCACGTATTGATGCGAATAGTATGACCTGTATTGCAATGACAATGAAAAAGGATTTTTTAATTTCATTGACTGAACGCTCAGTTTCTTTTATTTTTGAGGAATGCAAACCATTAGTTTTATTTACCGTAATGGAGGAATATGATAGTGCGCGTTCATGAGTCACGAGTGCGTTATTCAAACAAAATTTTTGATTTATGATTGAAAAATAAAAAGTGGATATTGAGATGAAAGCTTTATGGTTTAAAATTTTTTTTTGTTGACTTACAAGTAGAGAAAACGTGTTCATAAAATTTATATAATGGATTTTGACTATTAATTTGAGAGTGGAATAGATTCCTGTAGGATCGATTGAATATTGCATGCATTAATATATTCTTGTTTTTTACCTCTTTCAAAAACTACATTTTAAAAAAAGTCAAGTATATTCGAAATTAAAATCGGTGAGATTAAATTTTTCGCAAGGTATTTTCAAAATGTCTGATGGGAAAAAGAAATATATTTCTTTTTTTTCCCAATGAACCCTTAGTCATTTTAATTTTATTGCTTGTTTTTGACATTTTCAACACACTTAAAAAAAAAAAAAACTACCTTTTTGGCAAATATGAAGCTGAAATATGGTAATGTATTTAAAAAAAGAACAACTTTTTTTAATAAAATTATTAAAAATCTAGTTTTTAATGTTGTTATTCTTATCCTGCAATTTTATATTGAAAAAATCTATTTAAAAAATTTTGATGAGAATAATTGCGCTATAAAGTCACCTTGAAGATTATCATACAGTTTTATTTACGCTGTTATTCCATTTATGGTCGAGGTAAAGTGAGTGAGTGAATGTTAACGTGGGACTATTTAGCTACTCTAGGGCTTTTAGCGACGGACTTCGTAATTTTGAACCATGGTCAAGTGACGAGGACGACACCTGAGCTCTTCTAACTTCCACATCACTCCAATGGGAGGACGTTTGAGCCTCGACTCATTTCATGTGCATCAGCCCCCTCTACATGGCGGGTCTTCAGCGGTACCAGCATCGAATTCATGACACGCCCAGCCATGAGTCCGTTCCGTTGACCACTAGGCTACCACGGCCTCTTATGACCGAGATAGCCGAGTGGTCATGGTCACGAACTAATGACTGGCGCTGTCGAATCTTAGGTTCGAGCCTTCTTCCCACTGAAGAGCCTCGATATGGTGGGGTTGACGCACCATTCTAGGGAGACTTAAAATCTTCAAGTAGTTGGTGTGGGATTTTCGGGGGTATGAGATCAGGGGCGTAGCTACCGCCGTATCAATGATACGGGGCCCCCAAGCTTACGGGGCCCCCAAGCTTACGGGGCCCCAACATATGTAACTATATTCCCACTGTGTGACAGGACTCTTATATCTATAAAAGGGCCCCGAAGGATTTTTGATACATGACCCACTCAAACTAGCTACGCTAGTGAATGAGATCCAAGCTGAGATCATTCCTTGGCCACGGTTCAAAATTAAGAGGTCCGGCGCCAACAGTCATCGTGAAGCTTCAGAGAGTGACTTTAATGAAAAATTAGATTAAATTAGTCGTTTCATTTTTTGATTGGTCCAGATAAATTTGTACGGCAGTGGTAACCTTGTGATCCTGATTGAGAATTTGGGGCGGACATCGGTTAAAGTTCAGATGTCACCAAAGATTCGTTGAATAGAAGGGCTAATGCTCGTTAAATACATCGATGTTCTAACTTACTATCTTGCTTGGTGTGGAAGTTTCGAGAGTAGAGTTCCAGCTCAGGTACCATCTTCCTCACTCGACCGAACTTCAAAATTACAAGGTTACTACCGACAGCCTTCGTTTTGCTACAAAGTGCAACATTCATTAACATTCAATCAATTAACCAAATGCAGCTTGCACATTATTAAAAAAGCGCAGTTCATTAAAATTTGTATATTTTTTAAAATGAAAAACACGTAATGTATAAATATAAATATTATGTGAGAAAATAAATATTTAATGTATTGCATTATAAAAAAAATCCCATTTCATGATTGTTGTTTGTAATTTGTTATTTAAATGAATAACAGCTTTCTTTTGTCTTTTTGATGTACACATTGTGGTGACCGTATTTTCGCAGGTATTCGTCTCTAAATAATGCAATGTGTATGAATTTCTATAATAAAATATTTGAGTTAATATGTTATTTTTTTTTTTTTTTTTTTTTTTTTTTATATATGTGATGATATTTTGCTTTTAAATATGGATTCCTATTTAATTCGTTTTTTTTTTTAAAGCTATCGACGGGAAAACAAATATTGAAGATATTTTATATGCCAACCGTTTATCTTAAATTCAAATTCAGAATTTTCATTAAAAAAATAACAATATCATCATTGAACTCCTTGGAAAGATTGCTTTGAACTTTTTAGAATTGTTCAATAAGCTACGAGTTATGCTATGTAGTAAAGATACAACAATGTTAACATTATGATGAACCTCAAAGAGTACTCCTCTTCCCACATACTCATTCCGGATGGTCCTGAGATACTAAATAGGTTGGAAGGTTGCTATAGCGGAAGACGTGGGAGTATACATACTCATAACAACATTGACATTTCACGAAAAATGGCTTACAATACATATTTACATCTATACACATTTTTTTCCATTATGTATCCATATGCCATCTCTTACGTTTACTTGAACCTTTTAATGACCATTATCAACTCAAAACTGAAAACATTCTTGAGAAATTGTGAATGGTACAAAACTGGATCACTGGAGTTCAGATAGTGGCTGCGGCTAGATGAAGACAATGAAGAAGTGACGCTCACGGAGGGTCACGGGTAGCCGTGGAATCCACC
Organism: Trichonephila clavata; assembly: GCA_019973975.1. Taxonomy (NCBI): domain Eukaryota; kingdom Metazoa; phylum Arthropoda; class Arachnida; order Araneae; family Nephilidae; genus Trichonephila; species Trichonephila clavata. Next base: position 3,805 of record BMAO01039356.1, on the reverse strand, counting down.
CCCGCCGCGAAATCCATTCTCTCTCTGACCCCTAACCCAGTTCGCGAGAGTCGATGAACCCTTCTCGCAAAATCGCGTGAACTGGACAGGCAACCTCGCCCCATTGTTGACCACAGAAGCCCGAGTGACGAATCCCCAAACGACCAAAATTAGTAACCCAGTTACGGCCTTCTGCCTAATGGATTGCCGCACCACTGTGGAGGAGGATAATCATCACGTGGAACACACCATTCGCAGGTGGTTGTTCCGATGATAATCTCTGCGGATTGGTACCCGTTGCGTTTTCTGGAAGCAGCCCATGACATAGACATTTCTGATTCCATTGTGAAGAAATGGATTATTTCTTTCTGCTGCACTATTTCGGCTAAACAGAAGCGTGACTTGTTGAAAAAAAAGGCGGCTTTGGCCGAGCATTGCTCGTTCTCGTTCCCCAATGGAGCTTTAAAGAAAAACGGATTTTTTTTTAATGTTTCTCCAATGCTCTCGGCTCGTGTTAACCCTTTCCAGGAACGAAATTTCGTTCGAGATTAGACGGCGCTATTGCGCAATGTGGCTTAACGTTCTAATCTGCTCAATGAGTCGATGCATAGAATGCTGCAAAATGTTAAGTTAATGAACGCTTCGCATGCGAGCATTGTTGTCTAATCTGCAGAAAAGTAGAAGACCATTATATTTTGTGTAACTTGAATCATCTTATTTCCAGTTTAACGAGCTCTGAAATCTCTTTAGATTATGTTCCATTGTCAGTAGTAATGTTTTGTTAGAAAAAAAAGAAAAGAGGAATTCTTCTTCTCTCTCATATCCTCACCAAATGACTCATTTTAATGGTGTAAATCAATTTGAATGTCATTATGAGAAACACGTTTAGTTATATCATGATTTTATAACGTATTTCTTTTTTAAAATGTATAGCTGATTAACGTCGCAATACGAAGCAACAAGAGGACTATTGGCGACGGACTTTGTAATTTTAAACCATAGAAGTGACGAGTGAGTGAGTGAATGTTAATGTCGCACTGTTCAACTACTGGGGAGATTTTGGCGACAGACCTCGTAATTTTAAACCATGTCAAGTGACAAGGATGACACGTGAGCTGGCACCTTCCTCACACCACACTAATAGGAGGACGTTTGAGCCTCAACATATTTAACGCGCATCAGGCTACTCTGCACGGTGGGTCTTTAGTGGGGTATTAGGATCGAACTCATAACACACTGGCTACGAATACGTTACCTTGACCACTAGGATAACGCAGCCACTAGAAGTGAAGGTCGATACCCTGACCTGAAACTCCATTCTCCAAATTTTCATATCCTATTGAAATGAATCTCGAAGAGATATGGCATACATTTCCTCCACACCACACCGTGAGGACTGAGTCAGCTCCTCTACTTGGTGTGCCCTTAAAGTACCAGGACTCGAACTTTCGATCCAAATAACGCCGACTACAAGTTCACGATCGGGACCACACTTGGCTACTGGGCCCACTGTGAATCAGTGACCGTGGTCATGGAGTCATGACTAATGATGTCAAGTCGTGGGTTCAAGTACTGGTGTGACTGAAGAGCCGCCAAGAAGAGGGACTGAGAGACTAAATCTGTCGTGACTCAAAGTCTTCACGCTTGCGTGTTGTTGACATTAGGAGAGAGGGGGGTGCCACACAATTGTCGTTTTCGTCCTTTGACCGCGATTCAAAATTTCGAGATCCATCGACCACCGCGTAGACACTTTCGTTTTTTTAAATAAGATGTTTGAATAGAATCACAATATTTTTTGCAATATCGAATCTATTAGGGATTGTAGGTCTTATAGGGATTTATAGGGTTAGGGGTTGTCTTATAGGAATTAGTTTTTTTTGTTGTAATTATTATGCTTATAATAGAATTTTTTCCATATGACAAAAAATAAAGCACGGGTTTAAACTTTGTTGAAGTACTACTTATATAAAATAATATAAACATCTATGTAATCTGTTACATCCGAAATTTACTTTTTACATGTTCAATATTAGAACAACGATTAAAGAAAAATATACTTTTCTGTATAAATTTAACCTTTTTTTAAAAACATATTGTTAATTGTAAATCACATATACTGTTACTAGACTTACAATTTTCCTCTTAAATGAAAGATCATTAATTTTTACCTAAATATTCGGAGCATATATATCGAATTAATATAATATGTCGTCAGCTAAAAACATTCTCAAAATTGAAGATGCAGACTGTAACTGCCTTAAGTTATTTTTTTATGATTTCATTTCAAAAAAAATAACAGAATATCGAGCAGTAAATAAATATCTGTTTCAAAAGGAGTTTTACTTACAAAGAAATAGATAATCTATTTTAATGAAATCGAGGGCTGGTACTGTTATTAAATTGAAAGCAAATGAATCCGGAGATGGGTTGATGGAATCTGTGCTTTGCAAATAGATTGGAGAACAATTTTCAGGTTGCAGAGAGAAATGAAAAAAAAAAAAAAAATTAAAACACGAAGAATTATATTTCGCTCCAGTTTAATCCATAATAAGTTCAAATTATCAAATCTTGTACTGTAATCACATCTCATACGTTTTGCATGAAAGCCCAACTACAATTATGTCGATGGAAAATTGAAACCCTACCGATGCTTTTTGACTGCGAATGACTGCTGATAATGTTATTCACTGCGAGGGAATTGATTTTTAGTGTAATTTTGGGTTCGTTTCTTTCGTTCTAAAGGAAATTTTGATTCGAATGTGGAACAGATCTCTTTAAATAGTTTTATTTGATGAGAAACTTAAAATAGAAAAAAATGAGCTCTGTGTGTGCAAAAATATTTAATTATGTGTAGGGAAAATATGACTTCGGAGATAATTTTTTTTGATGATTATGTATATTATTAAATGAATTTTTTAAAAAAAGTGTTACAGTATCTCAGATATTAAAATAATAAATACACTTTTACACGCATTGATTTCTTAAAAATGTTAACACCGTTTTCAAAAAAAAAAAAATTAATGAAGATCATGGGTTTGAAGCTAATCTTTGGAATAATTTCAGTATTCAGAAGTACCATGGAATTTTTCGTAAAGTAAATGCTTTTGTTGTTTGTATCGCTCAGTTAACTGCAAGTTTTCTCAACAAATAACTTTATTTTGCAACTACTAAATATAAATTCCACCATCTCGTACAACCTCACAAATTGTACTTTTGAACTCTTAGGTCTTTTGATGTCTTACACATCTCATTCCCTGCTTTGCTGAGGTTGCAATTGAGCACCAATGTTAAAACAGCGCAAAGAATGCTGCTTTATATAAAAAATCGTGTATTCGAGAGAATAAAATGGAACAGATTTTGATAAATTTACTATTAATTATTTCCAGTTTTAATACAATGTAGACTAACTATTAACATGTTAGATTAAAGCAATTAATGAGGTTGGACTGTTTCTATTGCCTTTTTTAGTTTTTAAATTATAAGAGAATTTTCCTCATTAAGTATATTCTAATATTTTAAACAATACAGCGTTTTATACGGAATAATTTATATATTTTTTAAATATTCACGAAGGATTTAAACTTTGATTGATTACAATGAACAGGAGTAACTCTGGAAGAAAGAATAGGGAAAGAGAGAATCTTTTTTTAATTCACATAAGTCAACATATATGAAGCGTTTCAATCATACTCTTTTCCTCATACTTATTTAAAGGTATAAAAGCACAATGCATTATCCCTCGGCAATGGTAATCTCTCTGGATTTATTTTATTGATAACCTCACTGGGATTGTTTTATTTTAAGATTATTTCTTGTTTGAATAAAA
>BMAO01039355.1:0-36645 GCA_019973975.1 Trichonephila clavata | reverse complement strand
CAATGGAGACAAATCAAAGTTTGCACGAAAAAAAAAACAGGTTTTTTTTCGGGTTTTAATTAATATCTTTTTTGACTAATTACAATATCTGAATATAAATGGGCAATACGGCTTCCCCGGATCATTCCCGATCCTTTGGTACCTTCCGCGAGTTCTGTGTGGTGCGGTTCTTGAGAAGATAGACGCACATAGATAGATACATAGGTACATACGTTTGTTTACCTTCGAATTTTAATAGTGTAGATTACAATAGGTTTTTGTTATCATGTAAATATATGCTTATTATAAGTAAGGAATACATCTTCAAGAAAATTTCCTTTTATGTATAAAAACTTATTAGTTTCTCCGTTTTATATAATTTTTCACTTTTGAAATAATATCAAATACTACTTGTCCTTTCAGTTATATAGAATTAAAATTTAGCTTATTCGATTTCTTTATTTAATTAATTGAATATTAAACTCGTATTTTTCAAGTGAACATTTTGTCAAATATTGAAATCATTCCCCTTTCTTTCGTTTAGTAGTAAAATCTTAGTAAAACGACTAAAGTATCAACTTTGTATAATATTTCATAACACAATTCTGATTCTTTGTTATAGTTCACACCAGATGTATCATCTTCTGTTCCACATCATAAACATTATTGTTTAGAAGTTGGAGAACACTGCTCACCAACTATTGACCATTGTATAATTAGAAGTGCTTCCGTTGGTACGTATTATCTAATTTTTTTTATAATTTTTTATCTAATAATTGTATGGCTATTTTTTTTGTAATATATTTGTTTGGATATTGATGTTAAGTTTGTCATTGTGTGTTTGCAGTTATTGCTGTATAAAAGCAATTTTCAAAAATAAAGTGTTAAAATGAAAAATTCTTGATTAAAATTTGGGCAAAAAGTTTCAAGTTTTACTTAAATGATAATGGGTATTTTTTACAAAATTCTGAGTTTAACAAAGATTTATTCAGTTCTAAATGAAATATTCCATATATTAAATATTTTACATTTCTAAAGTAAATTTAAATTATTGGGAGAAAAAATACTTTAAATTAGCATTATTTACTGCTCTTTAGAAAATATGGAGATTTAAATGTTATAAAGAAATAGCTTCGTCTGTATGTTATTTAAGTAGAAGAAAACCAAGGAAGTGCATTTCTTGTACGTCTAAATCTTTTAACATGAGATAGTAGAATTCAGATAAAAAGCAAATAGAAACTGAGAATTGAAATTTTTCATCCCCTATGTTTTGTTGTAATGTAGGTATCATTAATGCAATTTATAAAAATTTATTTTGCATAAAATAAAACTAAAAACCAGTTATAATTTTAATAGTAACAACAAAGATGGTTTGTATACATTCTCATTAGAGAGACAATATTACATTTATAATTGATGAAAAATGTTAAGAATTAATTCACAATATTAAACTATCATTAAAACTGTATATAATCTTTTTAATTCAAACAAAGAGTCAGATAGTGGGATTGTTTTGACCTCTTTGTGCGGTTGAATGGAAGCATAACATAAAATCCTATGTTTTCCTCTTCCCCCTTCCTTTCTACAGAAAGTTAGGTATTAGTATTAAAATGCTATTCTGATAAAGAATTTGAATAAAAACATCCTTATAAAAAGATGCAATAGTTTTGAAATGGCTCATGTAAAAATGTTTCTGAAATTTCATCTTAAAAAAGATGGTTTTATAATTCTCTCATAAATTCCTTCTTCAATTGATTAGAGCAGCTGTTTAAAAGATAAAGATGCTGTCTAGTTGCAAAATGAGTGTTTCTTATTATTCATATGTAATAAAAATATGTAATTTTTCTCAATACTTTTGTAATCATTGAGTATTTTTTACAACTTTCATTGTGCTAGATTTGCATTTTTTGATTATTCAATTCTTGAGATTTTATGTGAAACAAATATTCTTATCTAATTTGTGAAATGTCAACCCTTCTGTATTTTTCTTATGTATATGGTATCAATCTTGATTATTTATTATATATATGTTCTCAAGCATAATAAAGACCTTCCTCTTTAATTAGAGTTATTAATATTTTTGACAGTTGCATACTTGTGTTGTGAAACATGCATGGATGATGCATGTATTATATACTAAAATCTTTATAGAATATTGTCAAGTGGTTTGAAAATGCATTGCATTTATTTATATATGGAAAGCAGTCAAACAAAATTTTACGTTTTATACATAAAAATTTATTTAGTCCTAAAATCTTCAAATTTTGTTACAAACTAATGTGATTCTTACCTAATTTAATTAATTAAATAATTTTATATCAAGTTTAAGGTAAAGTATATGATTTAATTTTCATGAATAAGTGAAATCATTGTTTGATTACTCAAGTTTTGTAATTTGATATACTTTTCATTCTTAAGAATAATTTAAAATGACCATGTACTGTTTGATACAACTTCTTCTAGTTAAATTAAATAAGTTATTTTTATATCGAATTCAGCAATTTTATTTGATGACATTACATATAACTATATAATACATAAGTGTTATGAGCTGGAAACAGTTCATACATGCCAGGTCTTGCATAGGTTTTTGACAATGTGATGGATTTTGGGATGAGATATACGTAACAATTCCCAATATCCTCTCACCTTTGAAGTTCAATAATTAAATCGAATGACAAATTTTATTGTCCTGTCGTATTGGCTTGTTTTTATGGTGATTTTGGATCTAGGAATCTGTGAAATCACCAGTTGATTCAAGATAATTCTCATTTTTCCTGAGAGCTTCAGAGAAGATAGCTGATAACTTGAAAACTTCGGGATCTGCAATATTCAGCAATATCGAGGAAAAAGACTGTGAGAAGGTTCAGAAATCGCTGGCTTGTCCAGGAATCTACTCTAGTTCACAGTAGATCCTTTGTGAGCCATCTTAGGTTTTATGTGTGATTATGGTCTTGAAGACAATTTACCTTTAGTGTTAAAAATCTTGCAAACTAAAATAATAAAATCATGCTGATTTTTCTCTTTTGCCAGCCTGACATATCCGTCTTCAGATTTATTAATCTCTACCGTTCTACTGAGAGACCCATCAAGTCTTCAAGTTACCACTGGATATCAATACCACGCCCCCTTTTTTAATTGGTTTATTCTTCTTAACATGTTGGTTAACTTTTTTTTTAACAATCTGAGATGTTAAAGTGGTGAGATGTCTTTGGTAGGTTTTGCTTCAGCTTCTTATGATAGACAGGTTGTCTGTTCAAAGAAGATGAATCCTGTTTGTAAATATCTAGCATTACAGTTTCTTGAATCTCATGAAGTAACATAAATAGATGGAGTGGAGTCAAATCTTCTATATTCTCCATCACATACAGGATTTATGGTGTGTTAATTTTATCTTGAGAGCTGAAAAACGTTTCTGCAGGCTATAATTCATTGAAGTTGAAATTAAATGTTTTTATTTCTGAACAGTTATGTAAAAATATAAAGTATTTAAAATGTATTCATAAATTTTGAAGCAATGAATCCACAAAATAAAGTGTTTTGTAAGAAATGTTCAATAAATTTTACATTGTACAGGGATGTTTTCTAGAAAAATAGCTATAATTATTTGAAATAAGTAAATTTATAAAGTTACAATAGAATATTTCATTTTAAAGAAGATATGATACAGATAGAATGACAAGATTTTTTTTTTTTTTAAAGTATTAAAACATTTTAAGATTCATTAAATGAGTTTCTGCCTCAAGTCCATGCATGAGTGTTTAGAAAGCATGATGCATTTTGGGGTGAGATATACATAATAGTTCCCAATATCAAGTAACTGATTTTATCCTCTTTATAGTTGGTGCTGCAGTTTGTGTGACTGGCAAAGAAGCTGAGCCTACTATTAAACATTGTGATATCAGTGACTGTGAAAATGTTGGCTTGTATATTACAGACCATGCACAGGTAATAAGCTTTCTTATAATAGTAAAATATTTTATTCTCTTTTTCTATAATATTCCTCACCATATTTATTTTTCCATTAAAAGAATTTTTTTATATTTTGAATTTGCTTGGGATTTGAATGTTTACTTGTTGCTAATTTTAGGGCATTTATGAAGAAAATGAAATTAGTAGAAACGCTTTGGCTGGAGTATGGGTAAAGAACAATGCAAATCCTATCATGAGGCGGAACCATATTCATCATGGAAGGGATGTTGGAGTTTTTACTTTTGACAATGGCTTAGTAAGTATATTCTCAATTATAATTTCAAATATTTTAGAACGTTATAAGGTTGTTATTAAATGCATAAGTGATTAAATGATTGAATTTTGGGCCCAATTTTGAAATAATAAACATTGTTATTAAACTTTTAAAAAAATTTCTAAAAATTCTATTTTTTTTGTTTATTTGGTTGTAAAATACTTCTATAAAAGTAAAATAAAAAGTTTTGATTTGATCATTATTCCTTGTAATTATTCCTCCCCCTTATTTTCTTTATATGGGGGTTTTGCATTTAGAAATATTCAATATACAAAAAACTATTTTTTTGCACGTCTAGTTCCCTATCAGCATTAAAGTACATATTGTGTACTATTTACTGGGAAAAAGGAATTGATTTGCATATAGGAATGAGTACCACATTTGAACATTGAACATACCAGTTGATGTTCATTTTTTTTTCTCTCCGTATAAATGCTTGAAAAAAAGACTGACTTAAGAAACTTTTTTTGAAAATTTAAGTAAGAACAGCTATGGAATAATATTATAAATATTTTTTTTTAACAATTATGTAACATGTTTTTTTTTACTTTCCCCCAGGGTTATTTTGAAACAAATGACATTCATAATAATAGAATTGCTGGCTTTGAAGTAAAAGCTGGTGCAAATCCTACAGTAGTACGTTGTGAAATTCATAATGGCCAAACTGGTGGCATATATGTTCATGAAAATGGACGAGGCCAATTTATAGAGAACAAAATTCATTCTAATAACTTTGCTGGTGTCTGGATAACATCACATAGTAATCCAACTATAAGGTATAGATATCTTTTTATAATTGTAGAAATAATATTTTAAAGTGTATATAACTTTTATATATTTGGAGTGTACTGAATATAATATCAAGTTGCATTATTACAATTTTGCTTTATATAAATTTCATTTTTGCCCATATTATTTCAATATTTTGTATATTTTTTTTATGTATTATTGATATCTTTTATTTTGAAAAAAAAAAATTATTTACAAACTTCAACTTATAGTAATTTATAAACTATGTTTTGTCAAGCACACATTATAAATATATATAGTGATTTATAGAAAGGCAGGAAGACTGAAATACAGGGGTGGCCAAACTTTTTCAGGTTACCAGCTATTTCTAATTTTTTCAAGATCTTGTGATTCACCCAATGGCGTAGGTGTAGTGAGCTAAGAAAAAGGCCTACAATATTTATTATAACTTAAAAAAATAAATATGGAATATGTATACCTACATACATGACAGCAATATAATACTTACATTTTTAAGGCAATCCTTTAAAAAAAATGTGAGATACAAACATAATAACAATAGTCACAAATATAGTAATATCAAATGAAGCATTTATTATCAAACAATTCAAAATACAGAAAAAAGATAAAAACATTTTCATCTAAAGTTAGTTCTTGTAGTTATAGTCTGTGGAAGTTAGTCTGCATACTGTCAGTCAATCTTAAATATTTTGGCATATAATTACTAACTGTTCATCTTCAGATGGTCACCCTTAAATGTCTTGGCAGTCCACCAGTCGATTGTGATCGACTCAATGCCCACCCCTGCTATAATATAAATGTTATATGTAAATTGTATTAACATACAACTCTTTGTGTATTTTTTACAACACTAATGTAGATAAGGTACAAAAAAAGAACAGTATTGTATTTTAAAATTGTAGTAAAAGCTATATATGTGTGTTGTGTGAGTGTTCATTTATTAAATTGTAGATTCTTTAAGTTCCAAAACTGCATGTTCATCTTAACCTTAAAATCAAAAAATCAATTTTGGGTACATAAGCATGCATCATAAATGAAGATGATTTTTTTTCTGCATGTATACATATAAAGTATGATTTCTGATTTGGAATTATTAATTATCTTTTTATATAAAATATATATAAATAAATTTATATATTTAGTGAAGGTTATGTTAAATAATTGAAACTTGTTTTTGTTCTAATGTTGTTTTATTTTCAGTAGTTAATTTTGGAAGAATGTTGATTTAATTTTAAAATTTTTTTGTTACATGCAATAATGAAATTTTTTATTTTAGAAAATGTTAAATTTTTAATGGCTACTTAAATTATACAGAAAAGTTTTATATAAATTACTTTATACTAGTATTCATTGCAAAAGCCATTTAATATTTAACTGTAGTGTTTCTATATGTTGAAAAATTGTTCCATGTATTAAATTCATATGGGAATTTTTTGAAAAATGAAAAGAAAACATTTGGTATACCTCTCTGGAATTCTGGAAAATATTACCTCATATATTAGACGATCATTATTTAATTTTTTTTCTAAATGTGTAATCCTTATAGATACTCGTATTAATATTGATATGTAAAATATGAAACTAATGTACAATTTTGTTACTGAATGTATGTTATTTGTATAATTTATTTGCAGGAGGAATGAAATTTATAATGGTCATCAAGGTGGTGTATACATATTTGGTGAAGGGAGAGGCTTAATTGAACACAATAATATTTATGGTAAATAAGTAAATTTCATGTGTAAGATTTCCACAAAGAAGTAATTTATCAGTATAATAAGCTAAATTTTTTAAAATCTTTAACTAGGTAATGCACTGGCTGGTATCCAAATTCGTACTAATAGTGATCCTATTGTAAGGTATAATAAAATTCATCATGGACAGCATGGAGGCATTTATGTGGTAAGTAAACTTTAGATATTTTTTCCTATTTGTCAGTGTACTAAATAAATTATCACTTTTTTTTATTTTTAGCTTATGCTTTTATAAAATGTTAAGAGACTTAAGTTGTTTTAATATGTAAATACTGTTGAATATTTTTAAATTATTATATTTACACTCTGAATATATCCTTTTGTGTTTATCATGTGTGTCGTAAATTCCTTTTAGTCCTAAAACTATGGTTTGTTTAATTCTAAGGGTAAAGTAGTAAAATTATTTGCTTTTTAACTATCCAAATACAATATTTAACTTTGCAACAATATTATATATTGAATGGTTTTTGCAGATAAATAACCTACATAGATATTACAAATCCAATTGAGGTATTTGTGTAAATAAAATTTGTTTATTAATTTCTAAAAATATTCCTGCTTATTGTTTCATTTTGACTTAAGTTTTTTGATAAGGGACTTATCAAAGATCATTCTAGTGGTAATGTTAAGTTTTAGATAATAAACAGAGATTCTCTTTATACTTGATACAATAATTGAAAATATGACAATAAAAATTAAATATATTTGTCAAATTTATTTTCAAATTTCCCTTAGTATGACATTCATTTGCTTGAAAAATTCCTTTATGAAAGTTCTTTATTAAAACTATTTTAAGTTGGAAGAGGAAAACACGTACTTTTATTTATATTTTTATGTAAAGTAATGCTCCTTTGTTCTTAGTAAATAATAGTTGCTGAAATATATATATATTATATATATATTATATATAAACCAATTTTCAAACATTCCTACCAATTTTCAAGCAGGTAGGTCAAATAGTTTAAAAACGAAATATTTATCTCTTACGCCACTTATTCCCTGCAACGTCACTTAGAGGACTGTTTTCCCAAAACCTTCTTATAGCTTATCTCTACTCTATGAAAGAAATTTCTTTATCAAATATAAAGACTGTGCGTCTAATAGTTTAAAAATGGAAATAATTATCTATAACGCCCCTTAAGTCCCCTCAACGCCACTTGGGGGCAATTTTTCACGAAACCCATTTTAGCGTATCTCTACCCTATGAGAGGAATCTGCTTACTAAGTTCAAGACTGTACGTCTAATAACTTAAAAATCGGAATTTATAACGCCCTTAAACCCCCCGCCCCCGCAACACCCCTTGGGGGTCAATTTTCCCAAAACCCATTTCGTAGCGGATATTTACTCCAGGAAAGAAACTTACCTACCAATTTTCAAGCAGGTAGGGGAAGTAGTTTAAAAACGGATATATTTATCTATTACGCCCTTAATCCCCAGCGACGCCACTTAGAAGTCTTTTTTCACAAAACCCGTTTGTAACTGATCATTATTCTACGAAAGGAATCTGTTTATCAATTTAAAGACAGTGCGTCAAATAGTTTAAAAATGGAAATAATTATCTATAACGCTCCCTAAGCCCCTGCAACACCACTTGGGGGTCGATTTTCAGCAAACTCATTTTGTAGCGGATTCTCAACTCTCTGAAAGGAATCCGCTAACCCAATTTCAAGATTGTACATCAAGTAGTTTAAACATGGAAACAATTATTATTAAAGCCCTTAACCCCCCGTAACGCCCCTTGCGTTTCGAATTTCGGAAAATCCCTTCTTAGCTGATGTCTACTCTATCAAAGGAACATGTCTACCAAATTCAAGTCTGTAGGTTGAACAGTTCCAGAGATTTCGTGATTAGTCAGTCAGTCAGTCAGTCAGTCAGTGAGTCGCTTTTCTCCTTTATATATATAGATTGTGATAACTTTAATTTATTAATCATATCTGCTTGAGTTTTAAATTACTTTTTAGCTACATTTTAATCAAACTATTTTCTTTATAACATTTTTGTATTTACAGCATGAAAAGGGTCAAGGCTTGATAGAAGAAAATGAAGTGTATGCAAACACATTAGCAGGTGTTTGGATTACAACAGGAAGTATTCCAGTACTTAGGCGAAATAGAATTCATAGTGGGAAACAGGTAATTTTTGTAAAGATACCTTTCACTTTAATAATGTATGATATTTGGATGTTCATGTATGGGGATTGTCTTGTTTTTCTTTATTTTGTAGAATGTTATTTTTTTTCAGTTATATTTTATAAGTCTTATATATTAACCTCTGCATCATTTTATCAAATAAACCATGCCAATGAAATGTAGAAAGATATTTCAATTATTAACACATATAAATAAAACGAAAGTTTAAAAATATTTAATTGTAAGTTAAAAAAATTTGTGTAGTTACTAATCAGTACATATTTAAAAAATTTTACTGAATTCTTTAATGATAAAATAAAAAATAATTAAAGTTTCTTGTATTGAATAATTTTTAAAAGATGCTGACTGTTACAAGAATTTTTTAATATTGTTTGGAAAAACACGTATTTTGAATATTATTTTTTGTCATAACCATGTATGTGCTTATTTTTCATTAGGTTGGTGTTTATTTTTATGATAATGGACATGGAAGATTAGAAGACAATGACATTTTTAATCATCTTTATTCTGGTGTACAAATAAGGTAAGTATTTGTATGGATTTATTCAAAATAGTCTGTACAATTAAGAAATTTGTCTCTGTTTCAAATATGACAAAATAAGAAAAACATGCAAAGCAATTTTAATCTCTGGTAATTGTAATTATAGCAAGTTAGCCCAGTAAAAAAAACACAAGTATAAATCTTGTGTTTAGTTATAAAGGTACTCCAAATCATAAAAAAAAGAACCCTAAAGATATGCAAATAATCAGCACATGTATAAAGATTTAATGTAAAGAGCAATACGTTTTTCAAATGCTCTTAATTTCATATTTTGTCATGGATGTGTGTAGTAAAAGGAATTAAGGGCAAGGACATATTTTGTAGCATTTTATACATTTGTTATTTATTCGTCCAGTAGCTGTGCAATGGACTCAATCCACATAGCAAACACATGGCTATGTAAATAAAGGTTTCATTGAATGCCTGTAATTACTCAACCACATGAAAACAAGCTTCCAATATTTACAAAATGTGCTTTCCTTTATTTTTTGATTGTATCCCTGCATACTTAAAATCAGGAATAATTGTCAACTTAAGTATTCACTATTTTTATCTTTTCACTGATAATTTTTTTTCATTTTGTAATTATTTAGCTTTATATTTAAATGATTGTTTTTATTGAAATGAAATTTTTATTAATCTCAAGATTCTTGTATTTATTATAATTGTATAGTTATTTTATGATAATTGGTTTTATTAGTACACATTAATACAAATAAAACAAGAAAAAATTGAGTGAACATATTATAATAATATAGTATTGGCATTTATATGTATAATCTTGTTTTTATTTGCTATTCATATATTGTACTACCGCATTTACTCAAATCTAAACCACACCCCAAATTCTTAAAGTCTTTGCGAAAAATGAAAAATAGTTCAGAACCTGTAATTGTTCTAATTGCCCCATCCAACGCGTTCGATTTTCAATAGCTTTAATGTTGGGAAAAAGTGCGGCTTAAATTCAAGTAAATACAGTAATTTTGTTATTTTAAAATTTAATGCAATACATTGAAACATTTTAATTCCAAATGTTTTATGTTAATTTATTTTTTTCTGTGAATTATGAATTAAAATTATGAATTTTTTAACATTCTAAATTCTTGATTGTATTTATTCATAATATATATAAGGGGAAAAATTTAAAGATACTAATTACAAATAATGAAAGAATCGGGGGGGGGGGGGTATTTGTTAAATGTTTTTAGTAATAATAGACCACTTATTCCCCGGGGGTAGTGGTCTCTCTCTATTATATCATATTTTGAAGTGTTAAACAAAATGATCATTTTAATGTACACCTTCTCCTTGACTTGAACTTATGTAACTTATGACCATCCAGACTTATGAGTTAAAAAAATAAATGAAATTAGTAAATAAAAATAACTATATTGGTAGGATCAAAAAGATCCCAAAAGATTGTATTTTTGTGTTTTATGTACAATTTTTATAAACTGTTAAAATGAAAATAGTGTTGGAAAAACATAAATGTGACTTGCAATCTGTTAAATCTGGGATTTATTAGTTGGTACAAAACTTAGTCAGGAGTCAAAGATACTCTGTCACTTCATCATACTTGTTTTATAAATTATAAATATATTATTTATTTTCTTCCTGGAGATATTCTATACGATCTATGAATTTTAATTTTGTACTGAATGCGTGAAATCTGGTTTATTTGAATACTAACATTAATAATTGCTGTCATTTTTTTAAAAATCCTTTTTCTCCCTGCTTTTCAGGACTGGTAGCAATCCCATTATCTGTCGGAATAAAATTTGGGGAGGACAGAATGGTGGAGTCTTAGTTTATAATGGAGGACTTGGTATTTTAGAACAAAATGAAATATTTGATAATGCCATGGCAGGAGTTTGGATTAAAACAGATAGTAATCCTACTCTAAGAAGGAACAAAATATATGATGGTAGAGATGGTGGTGTTTGCATTTTTAATGGAGGCAAAGGTTTGTATTTTTCTCCAAAAGTTTTAAATAACTAATTTTTCTCTATCTTCCTAGGGGATTGTTGTGGATCATAGTCTTAAACCTTTACATTGGTTTATGTTGAAATTTTGAGATACAGGATGTCAAAATTTTGTTATCTGTATTGGACTGCGATTCAGAATCCTAGGATCTTATAGTGCAGCTTTAGCATGACATTTATGTAACTGTACTTATATTTTTCAATGAACTTTGTTTGTTCAGGAAGCTTTTAATTCTTAGCAATTGTATATTTTTTGGTTAAGGGGTAGTAAAAATGTCTATTTTTTATTCAAGAAAATTCTTTAAAAATAAGTGTTTAAAATAAACTATCTCCAATTACATTATAAATAGTCTGGTGCTATCATCAAATATATAAAATTGGCACTGAAATTTTTTTTTAATGTATAAAAAAATGGTCTTTTTGTTTGCCCGAAAATATCATGGGCATAAAAAAGAGAAAGCAAAACTTAATCATTTTTACTGGAGCAAGAAGGAAAGTGAAACATTATATGTTGGTAGTTTATAAATAATATCACAAAAACAAGAGTTAAAAAAACGAATTTATGGTCTGGTATTGTTATTAGACAATTTGGATTTATTAATTGCATTGTCATTATTATACAAAATATTTATCTTTTTAATTTTTGTACTTTTATTAATATGTCTAGAAATGAAAAACAAAATGGTACAAGTAGATTCTGGCAAACAGCTTAAAGAAAAATTATGAATATTTTTTAATATTATAAATTAAGAATTCATTTAAATTAAATATTTGTGTTTTTAATTTTTTTTTTTTCTTTTGGAACTTCTATTGTTTATGAAATATATAATAATGATTAAGGAAGAAGTTAAAATGTGTTTCTTTTAATGAAATGCTGATGTCATTAGTTTTTTAGTGTCTGAATTACTACTACATAATTTGACTACATGTATATCAGATAACTATAAACAATTCAAAAATTTTGCAGTGTAAAGTATTTTCTTTTATTTTTTTTTCAGGAATTTTGGAAGAAAATGATATATTTAGAAATGCTCAAGCTGGGGTACTAATCAGCACTCAAAGTCATCCAGTATTAAAGCGTAATAGGATATTTGATGGTTTAGCAGCTGGAGTAGAAATAACTAATAATGCGACCGCAACATTAGAGTTTAATCAAATTTTCAACAATAGGTTTGGTGGATTGTGTTTAGCAAGTGGTGTTAATCCTATTCTTAAAAGTAAGTTCCTTAGCTTTTTCATAAATTCTTGTTTTGTAATTGTGTAAATTGCTGTATCTTAACATGTTGTTTTGTAATTGCAGGTAATCGAATATTCGAAAACCACAATGCAGTTGAAAAAGCTGTCAACAGTGGTCAATGTTTGTACAAAATTTCTAGTTATACAAGTTTTCCAATGCATGATTTTTACAGGTAGGTTTAATGGCTATTCTTTGCAACTGTCATTGATCAAAATTAGTTTTATATTAAAGCTGTTCTTTGAAAAAATTTGGGCTCTTTAAATTACAGAATAATTAATATTTATTCTAAATTTGATACTGAAGAAATTTGTTTTAAAATTGTTTTCTGTTGATAGTAAAAGTGGGACTTAAGAATTGAAATCTATTATTATATTCTCCTATCCCTTATTAAAAAAGCATATTTAACAGATGTAAAGTGAGTTTATAACTGTCTTCTTCCAAACTTCTAAGCATGATCATATTCTTAGTCATTTTGTGCATTTGCTTTTCTTGAAATTTTTTCTAAAATTTTTGCAACATCAATTATGAAATTCTAAAACTGGAAAATGTTTATTTGAAATTTAATCTCAGTTTAAGTGTGTTGCCTGTTTCTGTTTCAGAACAGTGACTGAGTTTTGAGTATTTTGTAAAACTGTTAACATTATTATTTCAATGACTCTTTTTTTTATCCTTTACATCAAATGTTAGAGTATCATGTTCAATGGAGTTTTTAATAATGGAAATTAAGCTGTTAGAATCCAATTTCTTATCAAAAGATGGTAGAGCTTAGTATAGTGATCCCTTGGTAGTGAATTGCTAATCATTGAACTATGGGGTTGGGCTGAATGTAAAATTTAAGGAAGCCTTCAAGTCTTTGTGCACTTTGGTTGGGAAACAGGAATATTATTTGAACCCCTTAATGCATTTACGCAGTCGAAAGTTACTGGTAAATTTGCCCCAGCCCGTGTCTCACATTGGCGATCTTGTTTCTTGCATTATTTTATTTCTAATGTCCTTCTGAGATCTGTTCTCAGTTTCTCTTTAATTTTCTAATATACTCATTATTATATTCATATTAATTTTTATTATAATTCATGTTAACTATTATAATATTATATTAATCATTTTTTTTACCAGTTTTTCTGAATAAACTTGTGTTTTAAGGGATTAAATGCCATCCTTATCTTTTGAAAATGGTTTATAATTTGTTACATTTATAATAATGTTTCTTTAATTTATGTGTCTGCCAATATGTAGACATTAATACATACAAAAAATTTTGATGAAATAAAAATATTTGAATTCGTTAAAGATAATTAATGGATATTCTACAAGCTAGCCACAATACATTATCATTTGGAATGACCTTTGCATATGATTTATGTACTTACATAAATTTGATTCAGTTTTTAAACCATTGATTTCCCTCCCTTTTGTAAATCAGGATTTTCTCAAATTAAACCTTTTTAATACATTTTACATCCTCAAAGTATTAGTACCAATTTAATATTCATATGTTTTTCCTATGCTTAAATACTCTTTCTCTCTCTAGTTTCATGCTAGCATTTTATATTGATCATAAAACAGCAGGCATAAGAATAAATCTGCAATGTCAATTAGAATTTTTTAATTTTCTAACAAAGTACTTATCAACTTCATGCTATTAACTAAAAAATTGTATTTCAGGGGAAGAATTATTCTTAAAGTGTGATGAAATTTTTTAATGATTTAAAGGAAATATATTTAGAGTAGTAGGGTTAAGTGGGATTATCAAAAATTTTAACTATTCTATTCAGATTATTATATGTTTCGTTACTGATACAACATTTTTCTGATTATTTATAATTTGGAAATTATTTTTTACACTTTCATGTGGATGGCACTTCTTAATTATTTAAATTTCCTGTAGTTACTATCTAAGTATTCTAATAGTAATTTTTTTTTCTATAAACCTAATTTTGAAAAGAGAGAAATGTTTGTTTCTTAAAAATTCTATAGAGGGGAAAAAATAAGTATAATATTAATTTACTTTTAAGCAATGGATTGTTTAATGGGAAAGTTAACCAAGCGTAGTTCGTGAATTCTGTTTCAATATATTAATTTAAAAAATAATTTGAGATTTAAAATGCATTTTTATGTGAAGCCTTTTTTTAAAAATAATATAATCTTTAACTTTCTTCTCTTAAATGTTGGAATTATAAATTTTGTTTCATTGAAAATAAACTATATATGAAACATAAATGTAAAAGGATATCTTTGTTTATGTAAATGCAACATAAACAAAGCGCTCAACAAAATAAATTTATTTTTATGAAAATATTTCAGGTGTAGAACATGCAACACAACAGATAGAAATGCTATATGTGTAAATTGTATAAAGACTTGCCATGCAGGTCATGATGTAGAATTTATAAGACATGATAGGTGAGTTATTTTAATTGTGTATGGAATTCTTTTATATCTTTGAAAAGAACTAATGTATACATGTAATATTAATACTTTCATTAAATTTAAATTGTATCAGTTATTTGTAATTAATAGTTTTAAGAAATATTTTGTGTGAATTATATTTATATTTTACAGTGAAAATTGTTTAACAGGAAACTGAGAGGACTGAAATATTTTTCATCTTAAAGGATATTGTAAAAAAACCCCATAAATTCCTCAAAATTATGTTTATTAGAGTAAAGTTTATTTACATATGTATATATGCATGTATTTTGTAAAAAAAAACATTCAAATATTTTTTTTAACTATTGTTGATAATGTAGAGTTAGCAATATTAAAATCTTTACAGGTTTCTGTTTTTGTTCAGCAGTTTTAAGAAACTCCATCTTCATTTTATGTAAAATAAAAGTTTGCTTTCCCCTGTGCTTGCAAGGAAATTCTAAAACAGAAAAAAAAGGAGAGAAAAAAAAACGAGAATCAAATTTTGATTTTTACTTACATTTTGATTCACTCCTCACCAAATTCCAAAGCCAACTGATGAGAGATGAGATGTTTTTGTGTGGCATTTGTAAAGGTGGAGGGTCTAATTAGCATAGATAAACAAAATTGATTCTTGTCACAGGCTATTCTGAAGCTATTTCAAAGCCTCCTTTCTACAAAATCCCCTCTTTTTCATTTCACATCATTCTTAAATGTCACCTGTACAGCTGGTGTTTTCTGTATTTTGTTCGTTCCCAGAAGGGAAATCTTTTCGTGTTAAGTGATTTTCTTTTCATGCTAAAAGAAAAAAAAGCATAAAAATACATAGCAGTTTGTTAGGACCATTGTATTATTTCGTGTTAACAGATATTTCGTCTTAAGCATTTTCGCGTGTTAAACATATTTCACTGTATTTTGATTAGCATGTGATTGTAATATGAATTTGATAGCTTATTATTTGATTGTAAAATGAAATATAGATTTCTTTTTCAATTTCAAATATTTTGTTTGTTTTGATAATGAAAGACTTCAAAATTTTACTTTTTTTGTTATAAATGCGATGAAATTGTCTCATTATGAATGTTACTAAAAATGTTTAATATTGTTTTTTTTTTTTTTATTAAAATTTTGGTTTAAAGAACAATATTTTATTAAGTTCTCATTCAATTCTATAAAATTGATCTATGGAAATTTTTTTATGATTCTTCAGCTTTTTTGGAAATATTTTATTAGCATTACATTAAGTTTTAAACTGATTTTATTTATTCAATATTTTTGTTAAAGCATGAATTATAACTTTCATATGAGAATTCAAAATCAGTTAAAAATAAGCTTTGATTTATAGACTAGTTTTTCATGCATTTTTAAAATGTTAATAAGTATTCAAATTGTCAGCTTACATTTCATTTTTTCCCCATCCTATATCCTGAATGGAATAAAAGCTGAAAATAGCATAAAGCCCTCAAGTAGTGTTTAGTGCAATCTTGATTATTTTGTATGCAACATAATCACACAAAAGGGTTTTTTCAATACATTTCAATGAAATTATTAAAGCTGTCTTCACAAATTTATGAGATCAAAAATAAATGTGTAGCTCAGTTTTAAGTAGAAAAGTGCTTCAATTTTCAAGAAAATATGCAACAATGTAATTCATTCATACATTTGTGTATAATATAGCATTTAGGGGCATAGCTA
The DNA here is from genome assembly GCA_019973975.1 of Trichonephila clavata. Lineage (NCBI taxonomy): Eukaryota > Metazoa > Arthropoda > Arachnida > Araneae > Nephilidae > Trichonephila > Trichonephila clavata. The sequence continues at coordinate 19,883 of BMAO01039355.1, read as the reverse complement.
CCACTGTAGCAATGATATAGTTCCCCCAAGCTTCAGAGGTCCCAAAATTTGCAAGAATAAATCCTAAAATGTTGAAAGCCCAAGGAATTTTGATACATCCCCCACTCGTGACTAGCTTTGCCAGTGATAGCATTTTTTAATTTTCAAAATACTCCACAAATAATTCATTTCTCATTTTAATATGTAAAGAAATAGCTCGCATTTAGGACTATGGTAAAGGAAAAATGTGAACACATTTTATACTAGAAAAAATGTATCAAATTTAGATAAAAATGAATAGTATGATAAAATAAGTAGTTCTCTTTAGGATACCAATGTCAGAATATAATAGTAATGTAGAAAAGCTTTAATATCTGAAAAAATATTCCAAATTCTGGTTCTATTCTTTTATATAATGCAAAGACAGCCTTAATGTGGAAATGTGCGGCTAACGTGTTTTACTAACCTCAAGGGAGTTTGAAATCTAAAATATTTTATACGAAACATAAATATGTTATTTTATTACTTGGATATCAGTGCATATAAATATATTATATATATTTAGTTCTTGTGTAGAGTTCACAAATTTGTTCCTCTTTTTTTTCTACTCTTCATAAAATATGAAAAAATGTTTCTAACATTTGGAATAAATATCATAAACATTTCTATTCATTATTTGTGGAGCATTAGCACTTAAAATTTCATTGTAAAACTTCATACTAACTCCTGAAATATGAATTAATTTGCTCCATCTGTTTTCTTACAGGTTTTTCTGTGACTGTGGTGCAGGTACTTTAAGTAATCAATGCCAACTTCAAGGTGAACCAACACAGGACACTGACACACTTTATGATTCTGCTGCACCTATGGAATCTCACACGCTCATGGTGAACTAAAAAAAAATCCTATAAGCAAGGTGACTTGCCAAAAATGAGGTCGAACCTTCATAGGTTGACATGATTGCCGATCAGATCACAGATTTCGGTTTCTAGTCACAATCACGCCCTCGTGCTGCTTGGAGTTGCTAAATCGAAGTGAACCCTGACTCTAGTAGCGCACCTATTTTTGCCAATATGACTGCCAAGAAAGTAAAATCCCCCACAGACAAGGACTCTGCGCCGCATCGACTTGATCGTCCTTTTTTATACATCTTTATATTGTTGCTGTTTTTGTTGTTGTAGCAGGCGATCAGTGGACTTTGCTGGGATGAGTTCTAGGAGGAAATCAGGTACCAGTTTATATAATGTAGATTTCCTGTTTTTTTCACTGCATTGTACATAGTCACATATCATAAGGAAGAAAATTGTATTTAAAGTGAATCACTAAGATTACCAAATTTTCCGAGTGAAAAACCATGTGTTTTGTCATTTGTTTTTTCTTTGATATTAATAAAAAAGTATATACATTTCTATACTTATTTTTTATGATGAGAGAAGTTACAGTGTTTTCTAAAGCTCATTTATTACAAAACTTATCCAGTATGGGGAGCTTTTTTTTTATATAGAGAATTACTTGGACACTATGTAGTTATATTACATTTGTTTTTGTGTAATTGTAAAATTATATATATATGTATACATAATATAGCAACTTTTCTAATTTTGTAGCAGATCTATTTAATTCAAAAGAATTTATTTGTGTGTTCAGTATTTTTTAGTGTGAACAAAGAAATTGTGTGGTTCATTATTTTATATATGTATTTGAAGTGCTATGTTTGACTCCTTTGAAAATTTTTATCGAAACTATGGAAGGAAGTGAAATAAGTAAAAAAGAATAGTTTTCTGCCATAAAAGTTGCTTGGGAATTTGATTGAAAGTAATTTTGAACATTCAATAAAATGACTGCTTCATACTGTGAAATGTTAGCTTGTTTTTAAACTGTAATGTTATGTTAATCAAGCCAAGTTGTGTGAAATATGTTTCTAGTAAAAATTTTTTGTAATTTGTTTGATAGATTAAGATTTATCTGATGAACTTTAATGAATTATTTCATACAATTGTTTTATTTTTATCATTTTTTAAAGAAATTTGCTTAGAGCTTATTTTCTAAAACAAATTTAGAAGGAATGTATCGGTTCTCTTGCTCATTAAATATCAAATTTCATGGAATTGACTTGATATTTAAGATTTATGCATACAATTAGAGAACTATTCTCAACCTGTTGTACTAATTTTATCGTGTATTCCTAAAAGATTATAAGTTTTAATTTATAATCATTTGGAAAATTTTATATTTATTTCTTTTATCAAATTTATTATGGTTAATATTTGAATTATTTATATAGTGTATATTTAATAACAGATAGTTTTGGAGGCTTATCAACTGTTTTAAAAATATGTATAGTGAATGGTACTAGGGCTAAAGGGATAAAGACTAACTCGTAATTCTGAATATTAATTGTAATTATACAATTTCATTTGAATATTCAGTTTGGTATAACATTATCCTAATAAAAAGGCTCAGCTTAAAGTACTACAATGTTACATGTGAAGAAATATTTGCAATAACTAGTATGTAGTAAAGTCTTAAATACATATTAATGTTTTAAAAAATCATTTTATCACCTTTTCCACGTCTGAGCTGAATTCCATGTAACTTGCACTAGTATTGACTGGAGAGACTGAAATGACTTGAACATTAAAGATAACAAAAATCAGACAGATACTGTAAACTTAAAAAGATGATTGCTGCAGTATTATAAACAATGCTGACTGAGGACAGCTTTTAATTTTATATAAAAGTGGAGTTTAACCAGTTTTATGGCTAGCCAACTTCCACATTTCTGTTTATAATACTGAACAAAATCTTCTCTCTATTGAAAATGATGAATAGAAGTTTCGGATCCATTAAAAGAAAAGGGTAACTCACCTAAGATGCATTCAAAAATGCTTAGATCACGATTAATCAATGAACAATGAGCTGGTTATTGCCAGATTCAAAGCTATATTTAAATGTTTACATATATGTATTGTATTATATGAGGTATTGAATATAAAAAATTCTTTAATATATATATATATATATATATTCCATTATAATTGTGTGAGATATTCAAGTCTTTATTTCTTTGGCCCATGTAAGTAAAATGTATTTCCACTTTGAAATTTTTGGTAATGGGTGGTACAGAAAAAAGGTGAGTAGAAAAGGCTATACATGATGAGAAAAAATACTTCCATCTCACAACTGTACCCTTTCCCTTTCAAACAGAAACTATTGATGTAGTCGAGTTTATTCTGACTTGGGGAGATAGATTGCACAGGTTTTATAGAGTTAAATAAATCTGTGATTTAGTTGAGCTTAAATCTTTTATTAATATGGATGTCATGCATCAGTATCATCAACTCACATTGTACATAAGCATTTAAAAAAGAAAATTTTGGATTTTATAGATAAAGAATGATGCCATTGAACCTTGAAACTTTTTTCCCTTTTTATTTATTGTGTGAATTCTGAATTGACATGTTTTATGGTGGAAGATTTTAGTTGACTAAGTTGTTTTAAGTGGTATATGTGTAATTTTTGTGCACAAGTGAGAAAAATGTGTAAAATATTCTTTTACCTGAAAGACTAGTTTTTGTATTAATTTTTATGAATGTCCATAAATATAGAATTCGTTCAAAGAAAGCACATTTCAAGAAAGAAATACTGTCCCAAACAACGAAATGTCAAATGCCTTTAAAAAATATTTTTGAATATTTAGAATTAAATTTTAATTTTACTAGATATATATGTTAATCAAATACAGGAATAATGTCGTATACTATTCTTATGACAATGAAAATGGTGTGAAAAAATAATTTACCAAGATATTTATGGATAATTATTAGTTCAATTTGTCTGTTGAATTATGTTGTTTGTATAAATTATCTAGATGTAATTTTATATAGATTCAGAATAAGGTTGTAACATTGAATTTAGAAACATTTTTTTCCTCCACTGCTGCGAATTCTGTCTTTCTGTGATGCATGAGCGTCACTGTGTATTGTCCTGTGCCTTATTTGCAATGTACTTGAAATGAAATGTGCGGAATACTCAACTATAGCAGCTATAGAAAATATTGTGAAGCTCCCCAAGCTGGTATAAGTAAATGCAGTTGCCAGTATGTAAGTGCATTAATAAAAAAATGTGTTGTGTTGTGTCCTTATGGTGCCTCAAATAAAAGTGCTCATGTAAAAAGAAACATGCTTTCATGCTGTATGAAAGCTGCAAGATTCAGGTTATATTGAGACTTTGATTATTCCAAGTTCATTTGCATTAAATCAAAGTCAGCCCATAAATATGCAATAAAATAACTATGCAACTATGCACTCTGAAACTATGTAAATTTACTACAGTTTTAAGCTGCAATTGTGTTCTACTTTTGTGTGCACATTTTTCACACATGCAGGGGATGTTTTATACAGTATTCCAGAAAAACTTGCACTCATGTGCTTTGTCCAAGTTTCGGTTACCTGTTTTCGTTATCGATAATACTGAGAGAAATGCAGAATTTCGAGGAACATAGCTAAATCTTCCACACAAAGAAATATATTATGTGCCTGCCTCTTTAACATTTATTTCTTATTTTTTTTAAATAAAAATCTTTATAAAAAAATTCTAAGTGTTTTTTTTAGCATAATTTGTGTCATTTTAATTTACAATAGTGGGGGAAATTTAAAAAAAGGAAAGCAATATATGGTATTGTTTACTCAATTGTTTTGTTTCTACATTGTACTGAAAAAATAATTTTTGTATATTATGTATTTGTATTTAATAAACATATTTTAAATTCATTTGAAATGCCTGGCGTAACTATTTATTGATTGATACAAGTAACATTAGAGAAAAAAATACTTTTTGACTCCTATCAAGTTTAAACATTGGCATACATGCTTACCTAAGTTAATTCATATTTAATTGTAAAGTTGAAACTAACATTATATAAAAAGATAACTATTAATGCTTTATCAATTTAAATTTGTTGTATAAAAGATTATAAATCATAATATTGTCAGTCCTGTCACAATTCAGTGCTTAGGAAAAACATGAATTGTTTATGTGAAAAAAAGCAGGGCTTCGAACCGGAACTGAACCCTAAACTGTTATTTTGGTGGAAACAAAAACCAGAACTGAATCTAAAAAAAATATCTGTTTATTTCGGTTCGATATATTTTCAGTCATTTTGTAACTGTGTAACCAACTTATCAATATTTTCTAATTTAACGTCAACCATATAATTATATCATTACATCCACATTGCTTCTCGATTTCCTGTTTTGATGTTCACTCAAGGGCATTGCTACCGCCATATCAATGATAGAGGGGGGAGCCGAAATCTCAGTTAAAAACCGTTAAAGCTTAAGAGGGTTGCCACGCATTTAGATATAGGGCTTACTCAGGACTAGCTATGCCAGTATGTTCACTGGGACTTTTCTGTTTCGCATGAAACTACTTGTAGAAGACAGATTTAATTTAGTTGAATGAACTAGAGAGAAGTATAGATGATTTTTTAACTAAAATATCAGTCTAAGTTATATTTTCCACATCTCAGCATGCAATCATCCAAGGATGTTTGTATAGATCAGAGGTGGTCAACCTTTTTAGGAAGAGTGCCACTATCTGATTAAAAAAAAGCATGCATGCCACTTCCTACTTTTCCAAATATTAAACAAATAAAAGGTGAAAAAATTATTACTTATTAGCTTCTTTTTTTATGGAATTTCTCGCAAATAGTACATGTTTTAATGCAAGTCTATGTAGGGGAAATTTAAAAGTAATATGACAAAAATACTACTTGGGTTCCATTGTTTATCAACTTTTTACAGGTTCAATCAGTTAGGTTAGGCATAACATAAAAATAAAACATTTAATTCTCTAAATAATTATTAAACCGTCAGTATACTTACTTAATGTGGCTTTTGAAATTGTACCCCCCCCCCCAAACATGTATATTAGGATTAGTTCTTGAAGATCCTAACAAAATTAAGTTGTTTTTTTGTGCATATCAGCTAGTTTTGAGAGAGAATTTATTTTTGTAGAAAATATTAGAGATAATTGTAATAGAGAAAATATTTATTCACACACACAAACATGCTGATCCAATTTTTTTGGGAGGGGGGGGGGGTTAAAATAACCGCATTTTAATAAAATTGTGAATTTTTTCATTTATTTAAAATTTTTAAATAAGTCTTCGCGTGCCACTATTACAACTCAGCCGTGCCACACTGTGGCCTCTCCTGGTATAGACTGTTTAGATCAGGGATACTCGACCTGTATTCCTGCCGGGCCACATACATAATACAGGTATTTCATGAGGGACGCAGTTTCAGGATAATGGGGGAGGGGGGGGGACCACATGACCAAAGCAAAATTGATCAAAATATTAAAACTCATTGTTTTTGACTTTTGTTTTAATACTACAGTCGATTCACCAATTCAAACCTTCGATAATACGAACCTCTCGCTAATTCGAAGTATATGCTCAGCCCCTAGAAAAACTTGATATTTCGAGATAAAACAATACGTTTTGGTACACTCAGTATTTCGAAGTAAAATCTGTGGCTGACCAGATCGTAACACGCAATAATTAGAAGTTATCTCATAACTCTCGACAGTTTCAATACTCACTATCATATCGAGTCCTGTAGCAAACAGGTTGGAGCTTACATGTTTTGTGTTGTATTGTCTCTTGTCTCCCCTTTAACGTAGCTCTTTTGATGACTATCTATCTGCCATCACTTCTTTGTGTTTCCAAAAAGACACTTTGCTTTCCTTCTTTAAGTGGACGATAGACCGGCCACACCTGTTATCAGCCGTCCATATCTTTAGTTTAACAAGTGGCCTTGCTATATATGTGTTCAGAAAGAATGGTATTCTGTTGCGAAGGATTATACATCTTGCATTGGAGTGACATGACGATTTATGACTCATTTGTGTGACTTATAGCATGTGGCACCAAATAGGGCATGAGCCGCACCCTGCCTTGTAAAACCAATGGTGTTGCGGACAGTGTCTGAGGAAACCGAGTGCGGAACGATTTTATTTCCAATGAGAAATGGAAGAGATTTGGATGGGGCATGAAAGAGTCCTGTTCGAGAGGTTAAGAAAGAATTTTTTCCTACTCTCTTAATACGAAGTTTTTCATTGGTTCCTCCAACTTCGAATTATCGAGAGTCGACTGTATAATAAGGTTTTTATCAAACACACACAATAAAATATTTACTTTTATGCATTCCTTATTGATTAATTGTGTAGTTTCGATTTCCTTTCATCCATGACCAAGCTTCTTGTTAAGATTCTACGGTCAAAAAAAAATTGATAAGTATGATTGCTTAATTGTGATAGAAATTCTCACTATATATTTTTTGTACATTGTTCTTAAATAATTGAATTTCTTAGTACAATTCACCATGACTGGATCACTCAGAAAAAGCTGGCGGGTCACAGGTTGAGTATCATTGGTTTAGATAAACTAGAACTATAAACCTAGTTGTCAAATGTGATTTTGATGATGGATAACAATGCCAATGCTCGCTGTTCTCTGTTCACCGATCGTATCGTACATGCTGGTTAACTGTATCAATTCACATGGTGTACCAATTAAAAAAAAAGCATAAAATCTTCTAAATTTTGATAGAATTGCATTTTCTTTTATGGAGTTAAATTTTTTTGTGCAAATAAGAATGTATATAAAATAAAATTCATTCGGAACTGAACCGAATACCGGAACAATAAAAAATTACGGAAGCCCTGGAAAAAAGTATTACGAATGTCTTTTCCCTAACAGTTTTTTTAATGTTTCCACAGAAATAAAGATCGGATTCGAATAAAATTTTAAACATAAACTATTGAGCCTATTGTCTAACTGTTTCTGAAAAATGGGTACAACAAAGGGAAAAAGTTATTTTTAAAATTATCTAAATCTCTAGTTAATTAATAAATCCTTTAACCATAGCTTAGTTTTTTGCCAATAACAATGATACGAATTCCATTCAACTTCGATGAAATTTAGTGTCCATTTCTTTTTCACAATTGTACTTAGCAATTACATTTTAACTCTCTTAATCCCCCCCCCCTCCAGAAAATCTTCAATGAGCGACTAAAATGTTTGGGCTGAAAACCGTATATTTTCAATGTAGCCTAGCTATATACTTAGAGAGAAGGATTTTGCAGTTCAAACTAAGAAATGTGATAAAAAATTTTCTGTTTTGACATACACTGAGGGGGCAAATTATTATGACAAATTGATACTTATGAGGAGATCAGCTATAACCCCGTAGTTGCCACTAGAGTACGGGGTAGCTATTAATAGAGAATGTAGGAATAGTGAAGTATCAATTGTTCTGTGTTGTTTATGAAGAAACAGAGAAAAAAAATCTGATTTTGCTGTGTTTGAACGTGGGATGATTGAAGGTGTGTTCGAAGCATCGGAACCAGTATCAACAAAACGGCTGCATTTGTGAAGTGTTCGAAAGTAGTAGTTATTAATGTTAACAGAAAGTGAATTACAAAACAAAAAACCAGGTCTCAACGTCAGGCTTGTGGCCATCACAGATTACTGAAAGCTAGCTCGGAAAGGAGAAATGCGAAAGATGTCCAGTCAAACAGAATAGCAACTGTACTTCAAATTGTGGAGAATCTTAATCAAAGAGCAACTACAATGGTTTCTGAACGAACTGTTCGCCGCACATTACACCGTATAGGCTATGGCACCCGACAACAATTCAAAAGCCTCTACTGTTGGCCTTGAAGAAGAACAGACGTCTCCAATTCTCAAAAGAGCACAAGGAACGGACAGTTGATGACTGGAAAAGAGTCTTGAGGTCCGATTAATCATGTTTTCAATTACACCATATAAATGATAGGGTGCGAATATGAAGAAAGCAGAATGAAAGTATTAATCCCATTTGCATTGCTACAACTCTTCAAGCTGGTGAAGGCAATAAATGGTTTGGAGAATGTTTTTTTGGCATTGCATGGGTTCTTGATTCACGCGGAAGAACGTCTGAATGCCCAAGCATAACTGTTATCGCAGATCAAGTACATCCTTTTATATTAATAAAGTATCCTGTCACAGATGGATGCTTTCAGCAGGATAATGCCCTTTGTTATACAGTTGGTATTGTCCTCAGATGATTCAAAGAGCATTACAAAAACTTTATCTTGCTTAGTTGACCCTTGCACAATCCCCAGTTCTCAATCCAATTGAGAAACTTGTGGGGCGATATTAAACGAGGCATCTGGCAGCTGGATCCAGTACAACTCAATACGAAGGCATTTGAAAATGCAATCATCGGATATGGCCTCAAATTTGTCATATCACCTATTAACAACTCACAGATTTCATGTCAAAAAGAATCCATGCTGTATTAAAGGCAAAAAGAGGTCCAATATAGTATTGAAGAGGTGTTCATAATGAATTGGTCACTCAAGGCCCGTTTACATGGACGCCGGCAAAATGCCAGCAATTTGGAATTGGGGAGAAAAGCCGGCTTTTTACCGGTATTTTTTTTCAGCTCGTTTACATGAGAATCTGGTGATTGGTTGATAGATTCACGTGACTATACAATGTAACCATAGAAACAACCAGATTTTTTAGCGCGATTATCATGAAGAGGACATGTGATTATGTTTTCGTTTACTTACCGCCAAACAAGCGCAACATTTCTTTGTTTATTATTATTGCGACGACTATTTTGCTCTTGCACTTTTGCAATATACCCACTAAAATTTCCTGCTTAACTGTATATGGTTGCTCGATTACAGTAAAAGATAAGATGATTGTAGGAAAAAAATCTTTTGTTTAATATCCTGGTAAAAATGCGAGTGTTTTTTAAACGTGGATAATAATGATGAAGCGTAAAGATTTTAAACATCTCTTCACTGTTTATTATGTCCTGACCACTTTGAATTGGCTTGTTTTCAATACCAACCACTTAGAAACCGTCGCCACCTAAAATCGAGCTCCATTCTTAGTATTTTTGTGTTCACAAAAGAAACTTCTAAAAGGGTTTTGGATAGATGTCTACAGTAATTACTTCAAAGTAAATTTTTGTTTATTTTAAATTAAATTATATAGAGAACATACATATAAAAAGTTAAACATATAAAGTATTTTACATTCTTATGAATAAAAAAAGTTCGAAAAGCATTCACTACAGAAATGGAAAAATATCTTAATTTACTACAGATTCATTAATGTCTATAATTGATGTGTGTGTGTGAATCAAATACCACTTTCAAACATTAGAAATAAAAATTACCATATGTAAAAAATTATGCAACATCTTGAAAGTCTATATTCGCAGTACCATTTTAGTACAAAGATATAATTTATTGAGAATTAAATTCTGAATAAGGTAAAAAATAAAGGCATTAAAATTTAATTAAAATGTGTGTATTGTACAACATATATATTTGTGTGCATATATTGAATATAAAAGTCCTGTTCTCTTGTGCATGGTCAAAATAAAAAGTCTTTTTTGAATTCATAATTCTTTTACAAAAAAATATTTGAGTGTTATCTATGTATTATGTGGTACATGTGAGGATTTCTTAGCACATTTGTTTTTCAAAATTCGACTGGTATAAATTTGTCACACAGATGTATATATATATATATATTTGCTATGGATAACAAATATATATTTATTGGTATTTGCACAAGGGTTATCAAAATGTAAAATTCAATAATTTTGATGATAAATTTGATATAAAGACTATACACATGTTACTAAAGCATTAACATAGTGTTAAAGAAATCTATCTAAAATGTATTGAGCATAAGAATTCTCTGGATTTTAATTTTGACATAAGTATTAAAATAAAAGGCTCATGTATATTGATATTATCCTGCTAATAAATTTAAGTCCAAAATAAATTTGTTGCATTGAGTTAGTTACAAATATTGACCCAGAAATGTATTTGGATCAATTCTATGATTATTGTTGGCAATAATCTATACTCATGAAAAATTCAGTAAAAAAAGGTAATTTCAGAGAGCTTTTTTCAAAATTAAGGGGCTAATCGTCCAAAATCACTGATATTTTTTGTGACGTATGTTGAAAGCACCAATTTGGGGAGCTTGCATATAGTATAATATCGACCAATTTCTTCAAATAAAAAAACCGCCAAATGCTGCGATATACAGCCAATAGTAGAACCAGTTCCTGATCACAGTAACAATAATAGTGATCTAATTTTTTTTTAAAATTCGTGATGTCTTTTTGCTTGGCGAAATTAGTCAGCAGTTTAATATATATGTTCCTAATTCTTTTGAATGGTACGAGTACTGATTTACCATTTCTTAGAGAAAATTTGAAGTAATTTAATATTTTGCTCATGTATAATTTGGGGAACTGAGAAGTTTCATGAAATTTAGGATTGCCCTGGTAAAAGAATCTTGTTTACAATTAATACAAATTGTGATTTTCATTAGAATTGAGCACAATTTATTAATTATAAACTTTGGTAACTTGTTGAATTAATGATGATTTTCATTTATTTAGTCTAACTTTATTAATATATTTTCAAAAGTTAAATTTCAGAGCGAGAATTCTGAATCTTTTTTCCTCTGATGTCGTTTCATCTTTCTTAAAGTATAAATTTATTATATGAAAAGATACTTTAATTGCATATCAGTGATAATGAAATAACATGTAAATGCTTTTCTCCAAATAAGTTTTAAATTTGGATGAACTGAAGTATATTTAACACTATACATACAGTAACAGGTAGAAGTATATATATAGGAGTGCATTAAGTGTTGGTATGTTCAGTGTAAAAAAAATCAAATATTACCGTTAAAACAGAAGATAATGCTTTGTATATTTTAGGGGAAAGATTGTAGTGATAAGTATATGCAATGTAATGATTTATTAATAAAAATTAAGGTGGTTTAAGCTTTAGTATTTAATATGTAATTTTACAGTTATGAACAATTGTTATACGAAGGTTTATTGTATTTTTAGGACATGAAAAAAAGTGTATAGATATTTTATAAAAAATAGTTACATTGCACATTGCCATTTTATGTGTATTTGTTTCTTTCATTCAACTTTTTTCTATAAGTTGTATAATTTCAGTATTCAAATTTGTTTTATGTAAATTCAGAAAGTTGACTGTATAGAAGTGGATTTTATAACTTTACCAGCTTGTAAGAGATCTGAAATTTCAAAATTCTTGTGATATTTCATTTAATCTGGGCCCATACCATATACAATTCTCAAAAATACCATGAAAAGTTTTGTAGATAACGTAATGCTATGTCTTGTTTTTGCTTTCTAGTTCCTACGTGTAGTATATTTCACATAGCTGGCTGTTTTCTTGTAGATTTAATTAATTTTAAAGAACAGACAACCCAATTACTTGTCCTTTGAATTTAAAGATTATTTCCCTGTTTTTTACTAAGTTAAAATTATTGTACACAATTAATTCATACATTTTTTTTTTAATTGGAGGAGAATAAAACCTCCCCTCCTCCCAAAAGCAACAAATTTTAAGATAAAAATTTTTATGAAATTTCTTTTTTGTGAATATTTTTACTATGTATATTTTTTGTGAAGCTGTAGAATAAATTTTTCTTGTAGAATTTCAGTTACATGAATTAAGAGAAAAGGGCAATTTCATTATTTACTTCATGAGCTGTGATTGCTCTGAAACAATCCAATATGGAATATAAAGCTAAAATGCATGTAGATCTTAAAACTTTTATGTGGTGTAGAAGTTTCAGCTCAACTGAAACTCTTATTTCATCGGGAATTAATTTGTCATCAGTAATGTATTAAGACTAGTTTTTGCCATTAATTTTTTTGTAAACAAGGGAAGACCTTTTCAGATCTTACTTTTGTAAATGTATAGAAAAAAAAGCATTGATTTGATTAAATTAATTTTGATAGTGTTGAACTTAGAGTAAATAAAATTCGCAAAAACTTTTAAGATATATGTAAGTGATGAAACTTAATGATATATATAAAGTGAAAATTTTAGAAATTCTGCATAATTTGACCTTTTTTCGCTTTTTAATCTTTGATTTAGGAGATGATTTTCTTTAATTTTTTTTTACTGTATCCTTTTATTTGTTTGGGTTGATGACATTTAATACTCTTTGTAAATATTTTTAAAATTAATACTTTTTTGTTGTAAATAAATTGAAAAAGCTATTCATAAGATTTCCAGAGAGATTTATTAGATATTATCAATAAGATAAAAATAGAGATGTGCTAATTGTACAAGGTATTGTGCACAATGAATATTTGCAGTTAGATCCTTGATTTGTCCTTATAGTATAGTGTTACATCCACAGAGTCTGATTTATATACCATATCATGAAATGCTTTATTCACTTATAGTGCATTCATGTAATGTTAAAATTAAGTGTCAATAAATGATGTATATTAAAATGAATTTGATTATTAAATAAAACTACTGTCTAATAAGAATTTTCGTGAAAACAATTTAATTCAATCTACTATAAAATAATTTTATTAAAAAGCATATTTCTTGAAACATGTTTCTTAATTTATACAAGAAAGTCAAATTTCTTTCTTTCTGAATGTTGGAGACAGACATGTCTTTAAAAAGTTCAAACCTTTTGAAGGGTAATAATTATAAAGGAAGTCAGACTATGAAACATCAAATGTTTGTTTGTTGTCAGATTATTTCAGATGCCCAAAACCTTTAAATGATGTTAAAAGCTATTTCATTTCAATCTCAGAAGAATTCCTAATTATTAATCAAAACTTTTATATTAACCAACTTTAATTAAAAAGCTAAATTAACTTTTGTTTGTAAGAAAGTGTGTATTTTCCTTAATGTACAATATTTTCATAAGAACTTTTTCATAGTATGTTTCATAATTGAGGGATTATTTAACCCTTCGAGGAGAAAAACAGTAATATTTAGCCTACTTTTATAAAATAATTTTGTACTTGTCCATTCAATTCAATATGTATATAAAAGGATATCTTTTGGTTCAGTAAATCATGATTCGCTTTAATAACAAAAATTAAATGGATTAAATTTGAAGATTTTAGAAAAAAGAAATTTTCTTTTTAAGCTCTTATCCTCATAAATTCATGGGAATGTGAATATAAAACAGTTAATTCTATTTATTGGTTATATCACATTTTAATCAATTTTCAAAGTAAAAAAAAAATTTCATTACACCCCTATGGAGTTATTTAATAAAAAGATAGTACTACTTTTTTACTTATATGGAAACACTCAATAAGATAAATCAGGAAAAATAACAAAAAATGCAATTTTATTGTGTACATCCATAAGAATTATATTGTAATAATTTCAAATTAATCTCAAAAACTAATGTCTTAAAGTATATGTATCGACTTATTAAAATATTGGAAACATACATGCAAAGTAATAATTCTTATTTCATAAAATCAGGTTCTTAATACTTTTATTTTTAGGGAAAAAAATATTTTGCCTTGCAGTTAAAATACTTCTATAATAACTAGCTTGTTGATACATTTGATACGAGTGAAGTTTTTGATAACTTGAAGGAAATTAACATTTCCTGTGGGAAAAAAAACAGGACTCGGACCACCTGGTCAATATAATTCACAATATCCTGCCCCTTGATGAACCAGAGAGTTCATAACATTTTCATGAAGCAATAACATTTTAAAATCAAGCATTTCTAGGCTTCTAGCACAATTAAATTTTAAAAACAACACACAAATTAAATAATTAAACATTATAACAAATTTCAACGCACTAATAAAAAATAACACTTTTACAAAATATCCTGAAATTTGAGAAAAGAAAAAAAAAGAGGTTTCATTATATAAAATTTAAACATTGGCAAGGAAAGTATACATTATAAATTTTCTAACTTTTTTATAAGTTACTAATCAAGCTATTTATTAACGCTTGAAGTAAGCAAGAATTAAAAGAGAGCAACACATAATAAATTAAGTCAAAAACTTTAAAAATTTTCGTATAACAATATACACATTGAGAAAATATTAAATAGTTCAATATACAATTTTCAAGAATCATTCTAGCTATACCAATATTTAAAGAATAAAATACTAAACTGCATTTGAATCAAACAAATATTTAAAATAAAACTATCAATATACAGCATTCAAAATAGTATTCTGAGCTGTATTTCTTCTGTACACCAACGCTAGCTAACCACAACAGCAGCCATCTTTGAATAAATAAAGATCTGGCGCAATGTATCATGGGAAAATTAGAAAACGTTCTTGCATTTTACCCCCAAATCCCCTGCCCCATTGCGGGTACAAAAATCAAACCTCCTTTTCTACCAGGCATTTTGCCGGGTCGTCATGTAAACGCCTCGAAAGAGGATCCATGCCGGTATATTGCCGGCAATTTTCGTCCATGTAAACGGGCCTTTATATTCCGATATTCTAATAAGTTGAAAAGATCTTACAATATTAAAATTCGAAGGTAAACAAACGTATCTATCTATGTATGTATGTGCGTCTATCTTCTCACGAACAGCACCACGCAGAAAGTCGCGGAAGGTACCAAAAGATCGGGAATTTTCCGGGGAAGCCGTATTGCCCATTTATATTCCGATATTGTAATTAGTTGAAAAGATATTAATTAAAAACCTTAAAACGCCTAATTGTTTTACTCTTGCCGGTTGTTTACTTGGCGAACTTCCCTTCCGTTTCGGCCGAGCGGTAATCTTACGTTTTCCACCATATTAAAATTGTCATCTAATTTTCGGTGTCGAAATTAGACAAAAAATAATTACAGAATCGAAAAGATCATTTATTTCGCCACGACACGGTATAATATTTTTGTAAATACGATATTTTCTATTTTTTCGAATTTTTAAAATAGTGTTAAACTGATGCGTTTTTATGAAAATTATTTCTAAATCGTTGGGTGAATTACTTTCGTGTTATAATCGATATTCACACTAATTAACTTCAAGCCTTTCTCTTTTAGATCCATTCATTTAAAAAATAAAATTCCCAAAACTTTTTATTAAAAGAATTTTTAAAAAGTAGTCTTAATTTTTACTTCATATTGAATATCTTCGTCATTTATAAAGATAATCTCACAAAATCATTTTTCCGTGTGTACAGTAATATTATCCGTAACATATACGAAGATTGAAAAAATTGCTTCAAAATTACGGATTTTAAAAATTATTTTGTGATTTTCGGAAACTGATGTTTTTCTGAGAAATAAATTAAAAAGTAGTAATTTGTACATTTTTTATTTCAAAGTACGTAATTTTTGCAATAGTTGGTGATGTTTGAGAGCATTAACGTAAAAATTATGCCCTTAAAAGAAGGTAATGATTTTTAAATAATTTAAATACGCGATTTTACACCAAACATTTGGTTAACTGCGCTTGTGGCGAGTGCGCAGAGCTCCGCTACACTCAGACTATAACTGCAGCACTGCCGTGCGTGTCAAAGAAGGAGGTGTACGCCTCGCAGAAACCGCCGTCGATCTTTTCACTTGTATTAAATTTTTCTCCTATGGACATTGCGTCGCCATACATTACTTTTCGTGTTATTAAATCGTATATTCTACACTAATTAACTTCAAGCCTTTCTTTTAGATCCATTCATTTAAAAAATAAAATTCCCAAACTTTTTTTTTAAAAGAATTTTTAAAAAGTAGTCTTAATTTTACTTCACATTGAATAACTTCGTCATTTATGAAGATAATCCACAAAATTTTTCCTTGTGTACAGTAATATTATCCGTAACATATACGAAGATTGAAAAAATTGCTCAAAATTACGGATTTAAAAAAATAATTGTGATTTTCGTAAACTTATGTTTTTCTGAGAAATAAATTAAAAAGTAGTATTTGTACATTTTTTTATTTCAAAGTACGTTTTTTTGCAAATAGTTGTGATGTTTGAGAGCATTAACGTAAAATTATGCCCTTAAAATGAAGGTAATGATCTTTAAAATAATTCAAAATACGCGATTTTACATTTAGCCAAACATTGGCGTCGAAAATTAGCTTTGCGCCAATGACTTTTGACCTGTTTCGCCTTCACCGCATCTAACTAAGGGTTACACTAAAAAATTTTGCCTTAAACAGGGGGAAATCAGTAACTTTGCGAGTAAAAAAAAAAAAAATGTGAGTGAAAAAATTATTTTTCGTCCTCCCATTCATTATTGTTGCCTATTTTCAATTTTCGCTACGGGTCGCCTAGCACAGTCGGTAAGCGCGCTTCGCTTCATTTACACCGTAAAGCAGATGTGTCTTTGCGAGTTCGAATCGCTGGATCTCTTTTTTTCATTTCTGCTAATTTTTCCCACGTAAATTAATTTTACTGATAAAATACTTATTTTAACATGATCCTCTGTTATTTTAATGTACTTTTATTTTTTTTTATCAAAAAGGTTTTTTTTTTTTTTTAATCATTCAAAGTAATTTCTATCTTTTTCAACAATTCGATTTTGTTCATTTCTGCTTATTTTTCCCACCCGTAAATTATTTTTCTTCTTCAAATATCCAAACGTTTCAAGAGCTATCTGATAGAATTTTTTTTATTTAGTATTTATTCATAATGGATTTTAATTAATATATTTTTAAAATTAAAATGCATTCAATGCATTTCTGAGATTCATTTAAAAATATTTATCAGTATGAATATTTTGTTCTCTTTCATAAAACTTATAGTTTACTTTAAAATGATGCGTAATTGCATGAAACTTTTTCCCCGTGTCGAATATTTCAAAAATTCTCACAATTTTACTTCAAGAATTAAAATAGTAGTGAAATTTTGTTATTTGAAAATTATACTTTCTGTTCTTTTTTCAGCATACAACTATTTTTAAAAATGCTACAGTTTCGTTTCCGGGAAAAACTATCTTTCTTTAAAGAATTTTATAGAAAAAAACAACTTTTTTTTTTTTACAAAACAATGCTGTTTTGCATATTTTATGATTTTTTTCTCATATGAATCAATATCGTTGCGTTATAAAAATGATTTTAAAACTTTCAGAATCAGTGATTTAAAAATAAAAGCCGAAAACTTTTTTGAACGAATTGTAATAAAACACTCAAATACTTAAATCAATCATTTAATAATTTCTTCATTGAAAAAAAAAATTGCATTAAATTTTTCCGTGTGTCGATTTGCTTAAAAATTACGGATTTTTAAGATTTTTTTTGTGATTTTCGTAAAATAAAGTTTTTGCGAGAAATAATATAAGCATTATTTTGTAACATTTTTCTTCAAAATTATTGTTGTTCCAATCAATATGTGAAACTTGAATTTCAATTAAAATTGAGCCATAAAAAATAATGAAAACTTTAAAGACATTCTAAGCTTTGCGCATGCGCGAGAATCATTATTATTTTTTCCCCTCTGTTTACGCTCAGTGGCCAAGGTCAAACTTGATGTTGCAATATTTTTTCCGTTATTCATTACTAGATTAATAGTAATGACAACACTGTATAATCTGTTTTTTTTCTGGATAAAACGATAGATTTATAGTTTTCTGGACTATACTTAGCTACCAGTATATAACGATTCATTGGCAAATGAAAACCACACATACACACAACCCTTTGTATTATTTTAGCTCTAAGAAAATAATTATTGTTAAAATAATGAATATGCTTGGTTTTTCGTAATATATTATATCAGAACGTTCTTTGTTGCTTTAAATATACATTTTTTTAAGTAAAAAGAATTGTTTTCTGTAAATCATTAATCGAAATTTTTCAATCGTACGTATAGGATTTCTTATAACTATGATAAGTAAACCATCTGAACTAAAAAGATTCATACTTTGCTCTTTTAATATCAGTGATTGAATAAATTAAATACCAAACATCATTTATTTGTCACGATCGGATTTTTTTTCAAAATAATAATACTTTGCCTATTTTATGATTTCTTCTAAATGAATAAATATCGATGCATTTAAATGAAATGATTTTAAAAAAGTCATTGATCATTTAGAACAATGATTAAAAAAATAAATGCCAAAAATAAAAAAGAATTTTATAGGAAAAAAACAACTTTTTTTTTACAAAACAATGATGTTTTGCATATTTTATGAATTTTCTCATATGAATCAATATTGTTGAAGTGAGTGGGTGATTTTAAAATTCACCCTGTTTGCCTATTCGAGAATTTTTGGTGACGGACCTCGAAATTTTCAACCATTCTCAAGTGACGAGGACGACACCTGAGCTTTCACCCATCTTTAATAATTACAACACCACACCAACGCAAGAACAAATTTCGAAAAAGGGAGTTTTTATGACATAGTTAAAGAAATCACTCACATTGCGCGCATACACACACACACACAAGTACAATCGGCCTGAATGAAAAACACAAAATTTCCATGGGGATGAAATTATTCACTCAGGCAAAGGAAAGAATTGGAAAGTGAGTGGGTGATTTTTAAATTCGCACTGTTTGCCTATTCAAGGGTTTTTGGTGACGGACCTCGAAATTTTCAACCATGCTCAAGTGACGAGGACGACACCTGAGCATTCACCCATCTTTAAGAATTACCACACCACACCAACGCAAGAACAAATTTCGAAAAAGGGAGTTTTTATGACATAGTTAAAGAAATCACTCACATCCGCGCACACACACACAAGTGCTATCGGCCTGAGGGAAACACGAAATTTCCATGGGGATGAAGTTATTCACTCGGTAAAACGAAAGAATTGGAAAGTGAGTGGGTGATTTTAAATTCGCACTGTTTGCCTATTCGAGGGTTTTTGGTGACAGACCCGAAATTTTCAACCATGTCAAGTGACGAGGACGACACATGAGCTTTCACCCATCTTTAATAATTACCACACCACACCAACGCAAGAACAAATTTCGAAAAAGGGAGTTTTTATGACATTGTTAAAGAAATCAACTCACATCGCACGCACACACACAAGTGCTATCGGCCTGAGGGAAACACGAAATTTCCATG
>BMAO01039354.1:0-18636 GCA_019973975.1 Trichonephila clavata | reverse complement strand
AAAAAGAAATCATCAAACGTACAAGGGCAGGAAAAACTAAACAACACCGGGAAAACGTCACACAAGGGCGAAAAGTAAAACGAATCACAAAACAACAAACATAACAAAACGACACGGTAATGAGACAACACACGGAAAAGGTAACAAACCCGCAACACGTGAAATGAACAAACAAGGCCGCTGGAGCCTTCCATTCACGCTACAATCCTTGGCTTAGTGAAAATGATTAAGGTATGGTATGTGTCTACTAATAACAAGTAAGGTACGTGTCAACTAAATAAACTTTTTTCTGTTTGAAATGGAGCATAAAAACTAAGAATTCAAGTACAATTTCCACAAAATTAAAAATAATGTCTGATGTATTGGGAATGCTGGGTGAAAAATTACAGTCAAGGCAAGGCTTGTACTGCGAAAATTCTAATCAACGTATTCGATTAATACTCATGCAATTCATAAATACAATCATCAATCTGCGCTTAGAGCTATAAAATTTGTTATGCTTTTGAAAAGTTTTTTTTATTTTGAAATTTGGCATTTTCTATGCAACAACTCAATCTTTTACAAAAAAAATAATAATATAAAAAAATGTCATTTTCTCAAAAAAGTGCAATGAAATACACAAGTATAACACAGAGATTTTATTGTATTCTACACTTGGAGATAAAACTAAATAAAACATGTTCAGAAAACTTCAATTCGACATCTTGCAAATTGTTTGCGTAGGGATGTACTGGGTCTGGAACCCAGCAGAGTCCTTTTTTTTTTATCTTCTCTCACCACCCCCCCTTTCGACCTTGGATACCCCCCCCCCTCTTTGAAAGACGCCTGCTGTCCCATCTGGGGTTTTCGTGTGTGTGTTTCGGTGGAGAATCCAGAACAGGCAGACTTTTGGAAGGGAACAGGAGCTCCACCGTGGGACAAAGAGGGAACCTGAAAGAGAGGGGCAATGTAAACTACAAGAGGTATTTGCATTCAACTCATATAAAAAGTGTTACCGTATGGAAACTCATCGGGAGAGTTTCGCCTGCGCACATTTAGACATTACTTTTCTCGTTACTTACAAAAGCGTATCATACGACAGTTACAAGCGAGTACGGAGAGGCATCAGAGATGCAGAAACTCTGTTCTTATCAGCTTAGGAGGGAGGGGGAAGAGGCTTCTTAGAAACACTTTTACAAGTTTTTGACACTTTTCTCCATCTTTTACGAGAAGGAACAAAGTGACTAGTTGGGGGTTTTTTGGTGTGGTGAGTCTATTTTTAGGTATAAAAGCGGGCCGATCTGGCAATTAGTGCTATAGCCAGCCGACCCTTAGCCATGACAGGGTAAACCCTTAATCAAAAGCCATCTTCCAAAAATTAGTTTAACATCAGAGGCACCCTATGGACGCCGTATCAGATATTAAGCTGATAAGAACAGATACTACACTTTGATCTTAGCCGATAGGCCGAGAAGCGATAACCTGCAGCTGTAGCCGGATTCACAACGCGAAGGACTCAAAAATCACAACTGCCTCCGTCTGCATACATCACCAACCATTGTTACCAACCCTCACATCAGAGAAAGAAGAAACTCCGATCCACGAAGCTACGATCCTTTTTCTCCTACTCCAAGCCGTTCGCCTATTATCAAAGGTCAAAAACAAAGCTTCAAAACCTCTCGAAGAGTCCACGAAAACATACGAACTCGAAAGAGAATCCAAAACCTCAAAAGGGAATAAAAATTCTCAAAAAATTCAACATTCCGTAACACACATTAAAAAAAAAAAAAAAAAAAAAATTTCAAAGACAAACGGTTAAACAAATCGAAAGTCCAAGACAACGAATTGCAAGGAAAAACAGAACGAAAAGGGCCAGCACAAATCCCAACTCCACAGAATTATAGGAAGAAAACAAACCAACAATTCCTACCTATCAGAGCAAGGGCGAAACAACATTTCTAAAACCCGCAGAATCACAACAAAAGAAACAAGCAAACACAATCCATAACTCAGCACAGTTCAAGGAAGAAAAAACAAACCTAAACAACAAGTTTAAACTCCGGAGAACGAGGGCGACACCGAAACAACAATTGCACAACCAGCACGAAACCGAACCAATTGCATCCTAAAAGAAAGAGGGCAAAACAACAACCGCTCCCTAACACAAGGGCCAGAGCGAAACCCAAGCAACATTTGCTGAAAGAGGGCGAAACCGAAACAATTACGACCGAACAGAACGGGAGAGAAACCAAAACCATTCCCAACTCTGCAGAATTCAACAAACATAAACAGCAATTCCAAATATGCATAACCTAACACACAGCAAGGACAAAACCAAAAGCAACAACTCTAGAATGAGAGCCAAACCAAAACTACGATTCCTACCCAACACACACACAGGGCGACAGAGGAACCAAAACAACAATCCCTACCCAACACACATTACCAGGGCCAAACCAAAACAACAACTGCAAACCCTGCAAAATCACAACAGGGAGGAAAAAAAAAAAAAAAAAAAAAAAAAAAAAAAAACACCAACTCTAGAATGAGAGGGGGGGGGGGGAGGAACAGAAATAACAATTCCACACTCCGCAGAAAGTAAAGGAAAAAAAAACAATTGCACCCTACTACTGAAAGAGGGCTAACCAAAAACAACAATTCCACAACGCGGGGAGGGGTGGCGAAAACCCAAACAACAATTCCTAACTCCGCAGAATCACTACAGCAAAGGAACCAAAAAAAAAAAAAAAAAAAAACACCGGGGGGGGGGGGACCGAAACAACAAATCCTGCCAAACACAAGAGATAGAATGAAACCGAAACAACAAGTCTGGAATGAGAGACAAAATCAATGCAAGTTCAATACTTTCTCGATGGCACATACGCAAATTCGAGTGCAAGTAATTACAATCACTCCTAATACGCAAATTAATTTAGCGAGACAGAACGCGGCGGGGGCCGAGTTTAACCAATTTCGAACCAATGCAACGTTACTACACCTCCTTCTTTAAATTCATTCCGATAAGCAAACAATTAAATTCCTCAAGGTCACTGTCCTCTGGTTCAGGTGTTTGAAGTGGGAGAGCATCTCAAAACCAAGGGGGGGGGGGGGGGAACCGTTAAACAAACAAAGGGATAAACTATGAAAGCAGTGTCAACACGAACAAGTCCATCAAGTGGGGGGGGGGGGGGGGGCAGGAAAGACAGAGAGCACCGGGGCCGGGCAAACCAATCAAGAAAATACAAACACTGGAGGGAGGTGAAATAAATTTTGCAATTTCGAGACACACATAAAAACAGAAGTAAAGAAACAAACCGCACCCAGTCCGTGGGAGCTGTCAGAAGAAAAATCAACAAACACTCAAAAAAAAAAAAAAAATCATCAAACGTACAAGGGCAGGAAAACTAAACAAACACCGGGAAAACGTCACACAAGGGCGAAAAGTAAACGAATCACAAACAACAAACATAACAAAACGACACGGTAATGAGACAACACACGGAAAAGGTAAACAAACCCGCAACACGTGAAACGAACAAACAAGCCGCCGGAGCCTTCCATTCACGCTACAATCCCTTGGCTTAGTGAAATGATTAAGGTATGGTATGTGTCTACTAATAAACAAGTAAGGTACGTGTCAACTAAATAAACTTTTTTGTGTTTGAAATGGAGCATAAAACTAAGAATTCAAGTACAATTTCCACAAAATTAAAAATAATGTCTGATGTATTGGGAATGCTGGGTGAAAAATTACAGTCAAGGCAAGGCTTGTACCGCGAAAATTCTAATCAACGTATTCGATTAATACTCATGCAATTCATAAATAAAATCATCATCTGCGCTTAGAGCTATAAAATTTGTTATGCTTTTGAAAAGTTTTTTTATTTTGAAATTTGGCATTTTCTATGCAACAACTCAATCTTTTACAAAAAAAAATAATATAAAAAAATGTCATTTTCTCATAAAAAGTGCAATGAAATACACAAGTATAAACACAAGAGATTTTATTGTATTCTACACTGGAGATAAAACTAAATAAAACATGTTCAGAAAACTTCAATTCGACATCTTGCAAATTGTTTGCGTAGGGATGTACTGGGTCTGGAACCCAGCAGAGTCCTTTTTTTTTTAATCTTCTCTCACCCCCCCCCCTTTCGACCTTGGATACCCCCCCCCCTCTTTGAAAGACGCCTGCTGTCCCATCTGGGGATTTTTCGTGTGTGTGTTTCGGTGGAGAATCCAGAACAGGCAGACTTTTGGAAGGGAACAGGAGCTCCACCGTGGGACAAAGAGGGAACCTGAAAGAGAGGGGCAATGTAAACTACAAGAGGTATTGCATTCAACTCATTAAAAAGTGTTACCGTATGGAAACTCATCGGGAGAGTTTCGCCTGCGCACATTTAGACATTACTTTTCTCGTTACTTACAAAAGCGTATCATACAACAGTTACAAGCGAGTACGGAGAGGCATCAGAGATGCAGAAACTCTGTTCTTATCAGCTTAGGAGGGAGGGGGAAGAGGCTTCTTAGAAACACTTTTACAAGTTTTTGACACTTTTCTCCATCTTTTACGAGAAGGAACAAAGTGACTAGTTGGGGGTTTTTTGGTGTGGTGAGTCTATTTTTAGGTATAAAAGCGGGCCGATCTGGCAATTAGTGCTATAGCCAGCCGACCCTTAGCCATGACAGGGTAAACCCTTAATCAAAAGCCATCTTCCAAAAATTAGTTTAACATCAGAGGCACCCTATGGACGCCGTATCAGATATTAAGCTGATAAGAACAGATACTACACTTTGATCTTAGCCGATAGGCCGAGAAGCGATAACCTGCAGCTGTAGCCGGATTCACAACGCGAAGGACTCAAAAATCACAACTGACTCCATCTGCATACATCACCAACCATTGTTACCAACCCTCACATCAGAGAAAGAAGGAACTCCGATCCACGAAGCTACGATCCTTTTTCTCCTACTCCAAGCCGTTCGCCTATTATCAAAGATCAAAAACAAAGCTTCAAAACCTCTCGAAGAGTCCACGAAAACATACGAACTCGAAAGAGAATCCAAAACCTCAAAAGGGAAAAAAAAAATTCTCAAAAAGTTCAACATTCCGTAACACACATTAAAAAACAAAAAAAAAAAAAAAATTCAAAGACAAACGGTTAAACAAATCGAAAAGTCCAAGACAACGAATTGCAAGGAAAAACAGAACGAAAAGGGCCCAGCACAAATCCCAACTCCACAGAATTATAGGAAGAAAACAAACCAACAATTCCTACCTATCAGAGCAAGGGCGAAACAACAGTTCTAAAACCCGCAGAATCACAACAAAAGAAACAAGCAAACACAATCCATAACTCAGCACAGTTCAAGGAAGAAAAAACAAACCTAAACAACAAGTTTAAACTCCGGAGAACGAGGGCGACACCGAAACAACAATTGCACAACCAGCACGAAACCGAAACAATTGCATCCTAAAAGAAAGAGG
The DNA here is from genome assembly GCA_019973975.1 of Trichonephila clavata. Taxonomy (NCBI): domain Eukaryota; kingdom Metazoa; phylum Arthropoda; class Arachnida; order Araneae; family Nephilidae; genus Trichonephila; species Trichonephila clavata. Next base: position 13,169 of record BMAO01039354.1, on the reverse strand, counting down.
GCAAAACAACAACCGCTACCTAACACAAGGGCCAGAGCGAAACCCAAGCAACATTCGCTGAAAGAGGGCGAAACCGAAACCATTCCCAACTCTGCAGAATTCAACAAACATAAACAGCAATTCCAAATATGCCTAACCTAACACACAGCAAGGACAAAACCAAAAGCAACAACTCTAGAATGAGAGCCAAACCAAAACTACGATTCCTACCCAACACACACACACACAGGGCGACAGAGGAACCAAAACAACAATCCCTACCCAACACACATTACCAGGGCCAAACCAAAACAACAACTGCAAACCCTGCAAAATCACAACAGGGGAAAAAAAAAAAAAAAAAAAAAAAAAAAAAAAACACCAACTGTAGAATGAGGTGGGGGGGGGGGAACAGAAATAACAATTCCACACTCCGCAGAAAGTAAAGGAAAACAACAATTGCACCCTACTACTGAAAGAGGGCAAACCAAAAACAAAAATTCCACAACGCGGGGAGGGGTGGCGAAAACACAAACAACAATTCCTAACTCCGCAGAATCACTACAGCAAAGGAACCAAAAAAAAAAAACACCGGGGGGGACCGAAACAACAAATCCTGCCAAACACAAGAGATAGAATGAAACCGAAACAACAAGTCTGGAATGAGAGACAAAATCAATGCAAGTTCAATACTTTCTCGATGGCACATACGCAAATTCGAGTGCAAGTAATTACAATCACTCCTAATACGCAAATTAATTTAGCGAGACAGAACGCGGCGGGGGCCGAGATTAACCAATTTCGAACCAATGCAACGTTACTACACCTCCTTCTTTAAATTCATTCCGATAAGCAAACAATTCAATTCCTCAAGGTCACTGTCCTCTGGTTCAGGTGTTTGAAGTGGGAGAGCATCTCAAAACCAGGGGGAGGGGGAACCGTTAAATAAACAAAGGGATAAACTATGAAAGCAGTGTCAACACGAACAAGTCCATCAAGTGGGGGGGGGGAGGGGGCAGGAAAGACAGAGAGCACCGGGGCCGGGCAAACCAATCAAGAAAATACAAACACTGGAGGGAGGGGAAATAAATTTTGCAATTTCGAGACACACATAACAACAGAAGTAAAGAAACAAACCGCACCCAGTCCGTGGGAGCTGTCAGAAGAAAAATCAACAAACACTAAATAAATAAAAAAATCAACAAACGTACAAGGGCAGGAAAACTAAACAAACACCGGGAAAACGTCACACAAGGGCGAAAAGTAAACGAATCACAAACAACAAACATAACAAAACGACACGGTACTGAGACAACACACGGAAAAGGTGAACAAACCCGCAACACGTGAAATGAACAAACAAGCCGCTGGAGCCTTCCATTCACGCTACAATCCCTTGGCTTAGTGAAATGATTAAGGTATGGTATGTGTCTACTAATAAACAAGTAAGGTACGTGTCAACTAAATAAACTTTTTTGTGTTTGAAATGGAGCATAAAACTAAGAATTCAAGTACAATTTCCACAAAATTAAAAATAATGTCTGATGTGTTGGGAATGCTGGGTGAAAAATTACAGTCAAGGCAAGGCTTGTACTGCGAAAATTCTAATCAACGTATTCGATTAATACTCATGCAATTCATAAATAAAATCATCATCTGCGCTTAGAGCTATAAAATTTGTTATGCTTTTGAAAAGTTTTTTTATTTTGAAATTTGGCATTTTCTATGCAACAACTCAATCTTTTACAAAAAAAAAATAATATAAAAAAATGTCATTTTCTCATAAAAAGTGCAATGAAATACACAAGTATAAACACAAGAGATTTTATTGTATTCTACAATGGAGATAAAACTAAATAAAACATGTTCAGAACACTTCAATTCGACATCTTGCAAATTGTTTGCGTAGGGATGTACTGGGTCGGGAACCCAGCAGAGTCCTTTTTTTTTTTAATCTTCTCTCACCCCCCCCCCTTTCGACCTTGGATACCCCCCCCTCTTTGAAAGACGCCTGCTGTCCCATCTGGGGATTTTCGTGTGTGTGTTTCGGTGGAGAATCCAGAACAGGCAGACTTTTGGAAGGGAACAGGAGCTCCACCGTGGGACAAAGAGGGAACCTGAAAGAGAGGGGCAATGTAAACTACAAGAGGTATTGCATTCAACTCATTAAAAAGTGTTACCGTATGGAAACTCATCGGGAGAGTTTCGCCTGCGCACATTTAGACATTACTTTTCTCGTTACTTACAAAAGCGTATCATACAACAGTTACAAGCGAGTACGGAGAGGCATCAGAGATGCAGAAACTCTGTTCTTATCAGCTTAGGAGGGAGGGGGGAAGAGGCTTCTTAGAAACACTTTTACAAGTTTTTGACACTTTTCTCCATCTTTTACGAGAAGGAACAAAGTGACTAGTTGGGGGTTTTTTGGTGTGGTGAGTCTATTTTTAGGTATAAAAGCGGGCCGATCTGGCAATTAGTGCTATAGCCAGCCGACCCTTAGCCATGACAGGGTAAACCCTTAATCAAAAGCCATCTTCCAAAAATTAGTTTAACATCAGAGGCACCCTATGGACGCCGTATCAGATATTAAGCTGATAAGAACAGATACTACACTTTGATCTTAGCCGATAGGCCGAGAAGCGATAACCTGCAGCTGTAGCCGGATTCACAACGCGAAGGACTCAAAAATCACAACTGACTCCATCTGCATACATCACCAACCATTGTTACCAACCCTCACATCAGAGAAAGAAGGAACTCCGATCCACGAAGCTACGATCCTTTTTCTCCTACTCCAAGCCGTTCGCCAATTATCAAAGATCAAAAACAAAGCTTCAAAACCTCTCGAAGAGTCCACGAAAACATACGAACTCGAAAGAGAATCCAAAACCTCAAAAGGGGAAAAAAAATTCTCAAAAAGTTCAACATTCCGTAACACACATTAAAAAAAAAAAAAAAAAATTCAAAGACAAACGGTTAAACAAATCGAAAAGTCCAAGACAACGAATTGCAAGGAAAAACAGAACGAAAAGGGCCCAGCACAAATCCCAACTCCACAGAATTATAGGAAGAAAACAAACCAACAATTCCTACCTATCAGAGCAAGGGCGAAACAACAGTTCTAAAACCCGCAGAATCACAACAAAAGAAACAAGCAAACACAATCCATAACTCAGCACAGTTCAAGGAAGAAAAAACAAACCTAAACAACAAGTTTAAACTCCGGAGAACGAGGGCGACACCGAAACAACAATTGCACAACCAGCACGAAACCGAACCAATTGCATCCTAAAAGAAAGAGGGCAAAACAACAACCGCTACCTAACACAAGGGCCAGAGCGAAACCCAAGCAACATTCGCTGAAAGAGGGCGAAACCGAAACCATTCCCAACTCTGCAGAATTCAACAAACATAAACAGCAATTCCAAATATGCCTAACCTAACACACAGCAAGGACAAAACCAAAAGCAACAACTCTAGAATGAGAGCCAAACCAAAACTACGATTCCTACCCAACACACACACACACAGGGCGACAGAGGAACCAAAACAACAATCCCTACCCAACACACATTACCAGGGCCAAACCAAAACAACAACTGCAAACCCTGCAAAATCACAACAGGGGAAAAAAAAAAAAAAAAAAAAAAAACACCAACTGTAGAATGAGGTGGGGGGGGGGAACAGAAATAACAATTCCACACTCCGCAGAAAGTAAAGGAAAACAACAATTGCACCCTACTACTGAAAGAGGGCAAACCAAAAACAAAAATTCCACAACGCGGGGAGGGGTGGCGAAAACACAAACAACAATTCCTAACTCCGCAGAATCACTACAGCAAAGGAACCAAAAAAAAAACACCGGGGGGGACCGAAACAACAAATCCTGCCAAACACAAGAGATAGAATGAAACCGAAACAACAAGTCTGGAATGAGAGACAAAATCAATGCAAGTTCAATACTTTCTCGATGGCACATACGCAAATTCGAGTGCAAGTAATTACAATCACTCCTAATACGCAAATTAATTTAGCGAGACAGAACGCGGCGGGGGCCGAGATTAACCAATTTCGAACCAATGCAACGTTACTACACCTCCTTCTTTAAATTCATTCCGATAAGCAAACAATTCAATTCCTCAAGGTCACTGTCCTCTGGTTCAGGTGTTTGAAGTGGGAGAGCATCTCAAAACCAGGGGGAGGGGGAACCGTTAAATAAACAAAGGGATAAACTATGAAAGCAGTGTCAACACGAACAAGTCCATCAAGTGGGGGGGGGGGAAGGGGGCAGGAAAGACAGAGAGCACCGGGGCCGGGCAAACCAATCAAGAAAATACAAACACTGGAGGGAGGGGAAATAAATTTTGCAATTTCGAGACACACATAACAACAGAAGTAAAGAAACAAACCGCACCCAGTCCGTGGGAGCTGTCAGAAGAAAAATCAACAAACACTAAATAAATAAAAAAATCAACAAACGTACAAGGGCAGGAAAACTAAACAAACACCGGGAAAACGTCACACAAGGGCGAAAAGTAAACGAATCACAAACAACAAACATAACAAAACGACACGGTACTGAGACAACACACGGAAAAGGTGAACAAACCCGCAACACGTGAAATGAACAAACAAGCCGCTGGAGCCTTCCATTCACGCTACAATCCCTTGGCTTAGTGAAATGATTAAGGTATGGTATGTGTCTACTAATAAACAAGTAAGGTACGTGTCAACTAAATAAACTTTTTTGTGTTTGAAATGGAGCATAAAACTAAGAATTCAAGTACAATTTCCACAAAATTAAAAATAATGTCTGATGTGTTGGGAATGCTGGGTGAAAAATTACAGTCAAGGCAAGGCTTGTACTGCGAAAATTCTAATCAACGTATTCGATTAATACTCATGCAATTCATAAATAAAATCATCATCTGCGCTTAGAGCTATAAAATTTGTTATGCTTTTGAAAAGTTTTTTTATTTTGAAATTTGGCATTTTCTATGCAACAACTCAATCTTTTACAAAAAAAAAATAATATAAAAAAATGTCATTTTCTCATAAAAAGTGCAATGAAATACACAAGTATAAACACAAGAGATTTTATTGTATTCTACAATGGAGATAAAACTAAATAAAACATGTTCAGAACACTTCAATTCGACATCTTGCAAATTGTTTGCGTAGGGATGTACTGGGTCGGGAACCCAGCAGAGTCCTTTTTTTTTTTAATCTTCTCTCACCCCCCCCCCCTTTCGACCTTGGATACCCCCCCCCCCTCTTTGAAAGACGCCTGCTGTCCCATCTGGGGATTTTCGTGTGTGTGTTTCGGTGGAGAATCCAGAACAGGCAGACTTTTGGAAGGGAACAGGAGCTCCACCGTGGGACAAAGAGGGAACCTGAAAGAGAGGGGCAATGTAAACTACAAGAGGTATTGCATTCAACTCATTAAAAAGTGTTACCGTATGGAAACTCATCGGGAGAGTTTCGCCTGCGCACATTTAGACATTACTTTTCTCGTTACTTACAAAAGCGTATCATACAACAGTTACAAGCGAGTACGGAGAGGCATCAGAGATGCAGAAACTCTGTTCTTATCAGCTTAGGAGGGAGGGGGAAGAGGCTTCTTAGAAACACTTTTACAAGTTTTTGACACTTTTCTCCATCTTTTACGAGAAGGAACAAAGTGACTAGTTGGGGGTTTTTTGGTGTGGTGAGTCTATTTTTAGGTATAAAAGCGGGCCGATCTGGCAATTAGTGCTATAGCCAGCCGACCCTTAGCCATGACAGGGTAAACCCTTAATCAAAAGCCATCTTCCAAAAATTAGTTTAACATCAGAGGCACCCTATGGACGCCGTATCAGATATTAAGCTGATAAGAACAGATACTACACTTTGATCTTAGCCGATAGGCCGAGAAGCGATAACCTGCAGCTGTAGCCGGATTCACAACGCGAAGGACTCAAAAATCACAACTGACTCCATCTGCATACATCACCAACCATTGTTACCAACCCTCACATCAGAGAAAGAAGGAACTCCGATCCACGAAGCTACGATCCTTTTTCTCCTACTCCAAGCCGTTCGCCAATTATCAAAGATCAAAAACAAAGCTTCAAAACCTCTCGAAGAGTCCACGAAAACATACGAACTCGAAAGAGAATCCAAAACCTCAAAAGGGGAAAAAAAATTCTCAAAAAGTTCAACATTCCGTAACACACATTAAAAAAAAAAAAAAAAAATTCAAAGACAAACGGTTAAACAAATCGAAAAGTCCAAGACAACGAATTGCAAGGAAAAACAGAACGAAAAGGGCCCAGCACAAATCCCAACTCCACAGAATTATAGGAAGAAAACAAACCAACAATTCCTACCTATCAGAGCAAGGGCGAAACAACAGTTCTAAAACCCGCAGAATCACAACAAAAGAAACAAGCAAACACAATCCATAACTCAGCACAGTTCAAGGAAGAAAAAACAAACCTAAACAACAAGTTTAAACTCCGGAGAACGAGGGCGACACCGAAACAACAATTGCACAACCAGCACGAAACCGAACCAATTGCATCCTAAAAGAAAGAGGGCAAAACAACAACCGCTACCTAACACAAGGGCCAGAGCGAAACCCAAGCAACATTCGCTGAAAGAGGGCGAAACCGAAACCATTCCCAACTCTGCAGAATTCAACAAACATAAACAGCAATTCCAAATATGCCTAACCTAACACACAGCAAGGACAAAACCAAAAGCAACAACTCTAGAATGACAGCCAAACCAAAACTACGATTCCTACCCAACACACACACACACAGGGCGACAGAGGAACCAAAACAACAATCCCTACCCAACACACATTACCAGGGCCAAACCAAAACAACAACTGCAAACCCTGCAAAATCACAACAGGGGAAAAAAAAAAAAAAAAAAAAAAAAAAAAAAAAACACCAACTGTAGAATGAGGTGGGGGGGGGGGAACAGAAATAACAATTCCACACTCCGCAGAAAGTAAAGGAAAACAACAATTGCACCCTACTACTGAAAGAGGGCAAACCAAAAACAAAAATTCCACAACGCGGGGAGGGGTGGCGAAAACACAAACAACAATTCCTAACTCCGCAGAATCACTACAGCAAAGGAACCAAAAAAAAAACACCGGGGGGGACCGAAACAACAAATCCTGCCAAACACAAGAGATAGAATGAAACCGAAACAACAAGTCTGGAATGAGAGACAAAATCAATGCAAGTTCAATACTTTCTCGATGGCACATACGCAAATTCGAGTGCAAGTAATTACAATCACTCCTAATACGCAAATTAATTTAGCGAGACAGAACGCGGCGGGGGCCGAGATTAACCAATTTCGAACCAATGCAACGTTACTACACCTCCTTCTTTAAATTCATTCCGATAAGCAAACAATTCAATTCCTCAAGGTCACTGTCCTCTGGTTCAGGTGTTTGAAGTGGGAGAGCATCTCAAAACCAGGGGGAGGGGGAACCGTTAAATAAACAAAGGGATAAACTATGAAAGCAGTGTCAACACGAACAAGTCCATCAAGTGGGGGGGGGGGAAGGGGGCAGGAAAGACAGAGAGCACCGGGGCCGGGCAAACCAATCAAGAAAATACAAACACTGGAGGGAGGGGAAATAAATTTTGCAATTTCGAGACACACATAACAACAGAAGTAAAGAAACAAACCGCACCCAGTCCGTGGGAGCTGTCAGAAGAAAAATCAACAAACACTAAATAAATAAAAAAATCAACAAACGTACAAGGGCAGGAAAACTAAACAAACACCGGGAAAACGTCACACAAGGGCGAAAAGTAAACGAATCACAAACAACAAACATAACAAAACGACACGGTACTGAGACAACACACGGAAAAGGTGAACAAACCCGCAACACGTGAAATGAACAAACAAGCCGCTGGAGCCTTCCATTCACGCTACAATCCCTTGGCTTAGTGAAATGATTAAGGTATGGTATGTGTCTACTAATAAACAAGTAAGGTACGTGTCAACTAAATAAACTTTTTTGTGTTTGAAATGGAGCATAAAACTAAGAATTCAAGTACAATTTCCACAAAATTAAAAATAATGTCTGATGTGTTGGGAATGCTGGGTGAAAAATTACAGTCAAGGCAAGGCTTGTACTGCGAAAATTCTAATCAACGTATTCGATTAATACTCATGCAATTCATAAATAAAATCATCATCTGCGCTTAGAGCTATAAAATTTGTTATGCTTTTGAAAAGTTTTTTTATTTTGAAATTTGGCATTTTCTATGCAACAACTCAATCTTTTACAAAAAAAAAAATAATATAAAAAAATGTCATTTTCTCATAAAAAGTGCAATGAAATACACAAGTATAAACACAAGAGATTTTATTGTATTCTACAATGGAGATAAAACTAAATAAAACATGTTCAGAACACTTCAATTCGACATCTTGCAAATTGTTTGCGTAGGGATGTACTGGGTCGGGAACCCAGCAGAGTCCTTTTTTTTTTTAATCTTCTCTCACCCCCCCCCCCCTTTCGACCTTGGATACCCCCCCCCCTCTTTGAAAGACGCCTGCTGTCCCATCTGGGGATTTTCGTGTGTGTGTTTCGGTGGAGAATCCAGAACAGGCAGACTTTTGGAAGGGAACAGGAGCTCCACCGTGGGACAAAGAGGGAACCTGAAAGAGAGGGGCAATGTAAACTACAAGAGGTATTGCATTCAACTCATTAAAAAGTGTTACCGTATGGAAACTCATCGGGAGAGTTTCGCCTGCGCACATTTAGACATTACTTTTCTCGTTACTTACAAAAGCGTATCATACAACAGTTACAAGCGAGTACGGAGAGGCATCAGAGATGCAGAAACTCTGTTCTTATCAGCTTAGGAGGGAGGGGGAAGAGGCTTCTTAGAAACACTTTTACAAGTTTTTGACACTTTTCTCCATCTTTTACGAGAAGGAACAAAGTGACTAGTTGGGGGTTTTTTGGTGTGGTGAGTCTATTTTTAGGTATAAAAGCGGGCCGATCTGGCAATTAGTGCTATAGCCAGCCGACCCTTAGCCATGACAGGGTAAACCCTTAATCAAAAGCCATCTTCCAAAAATTAGTTTAACATCAGAGGCACCCTATGGACGCCGTATCAGATATTAAGCTGATAAGAACAGATACTACACTTTGATCTTAGCCGATAGGCCGAGAAGCGATAACCTGCAGCTGTAGCCGGATTCACAACGCGAAGGACTCAAAAATCACAACTGACTCCATCTGCATACATCACCAACCATTGTTACCAACCCTCACATCAGAGAAAGAAGGAACTCCGATCCACGAAGCTACGATCCTTTTTCTCCTACTCCAAGCCGTTCGCCAATTATCAAAGATCAAAAACAAAGCTTCAAAACCTCTCGAAGAGTCCACGAAAACATACGAACTCGAAAGAGAATCCAAAACCTCAAAAGGGAAAAAAAATTCTCAAAAAGTTCAACATTCCGTAACACACATTAAAAAAAAAAAAAAAAAAATTCAAAGACAAACGGTTAAACAAATCGAAAAGTCCAAGACAACGAATTGCAAGGAAAAACAGAACGAAAAGGGCCCAGCACAAATCCCAACTCCACAGAATTATAGGAAGAAAACAAACCAACAATTCCTACCTATCAGAGCAAGGGCGAAACAACAGTTCTAAAACCCGCAGAATCACAACAAAAGAAACAAGCAAACACAATCCATAACTCAGCACAGTTCAAGGAAGAAAAAACAAACCTAAACAACAAGTTTAAACTCCGGAGAACGAGGGCGACACCGAAACAACAATTGCACAACCAGCACGAAACCGAACCAATTGCATCCTAAAAGAAAGAGGGCAAAACAACAACCGCTACCTAACACAAGGGCCAGAGCGAAACCCAAGCAACATTCGCTGAAAGAGGGCGAAACCGAAACCATTCCCAACTCTGCAGAATTCAACAAACATAAACAGCAATTCCAAATATGCCTAACCTAACACACAGCAAGGACAAAACCAAAAGCAACAACTCTAGAATGAGAGCCAAACCAAAACTACGATTCCTACCCAACACACACACACACAGGGCGACAGAGGAACCAAAACAACAATCCCTACCCAACACACATTACCAGGGCCAAACCAAAACAACAACTGCAAACCCTGCAAAATCACAACAGGGGAAAAAAAAAAAAAAAAAAAAAAAAAAAAAAAAAAAAAAAACACCAACTGTAGAATGAGGTGGGGGGGGGGAACAGAAATAACAATTCCACACTCCGCAGAAAGTAAAGGAAAACAACAATTGCACCCTACTACTGAAAGAGGGCAAACCAAAAACAAAAATTCCACAACGCGGGGAGGGGTGGCGAAAACACAAACAACAATTCCTAACTCCGCAGAATCACTACAGCAAAGGAACCAAAAAAAAAAAACACCGGGGGGGACCGAAACAACAAATCCTGCCAAACACAAGAGATAGAATGAAACCGAAACAACAAGTCTGGAATGAGAGACAAAATCAATGCAAGTTCAATACTTTCTCGATGGCACATACGCAAATTCGAGTGCAAGTAATTACAATCACTCCTAATACGCAAATTAATTTAGCGAGACAGAACGCGGCGGGGGCCGAGATTAACCAATTTCGAACCAATGCAACGTTACTACACCTCCTTCTTTAAATTCATTCCGATAAGCAAACAATTCAATTCCTCAAGGTCACTGTCCTCTGGTTCAGGTGTTTGAAGTGGGAGAGCATCTCAAAACCAGGGGGAGGGGGAACCGTTAAATAAACAAAGGGATAAACTATGAAAGCAGTGTCAACACGAACAAGTCCATCAAGTGGGGGGGGGGGAGGGGGCAGGAAAGACAGAGAGCACCGGGGCCGGGCAAACCAATCAAGAAAATACAAACACTGGAGGGAGGGGAAATAAATTTTGCAATTTCGAGACACACATAACAACAGAAGTAAAGAAACAAACCGCACCCAGTCCGTGGGAGCTGTCAGAAGAAAAATCAACAAACACTAAATAAATAAAAAAATCAACAAACGTACAAGGGCAGGAAAACTAAACAAACACCGGGAAAACGTCACACAAGGGCGAAAAGTAAACGAATCACAAACAACAAACATAACAAAACGACACGGTACTGAGACAACACACGGAAAAGGTGAACAAACCCGCAACACGTGAAATGAACAAACAAGCCGCTGGAGCCTTCCATTCACGCTACAATCCCTTGGCTTAGTGAAATGATTAAGGTATGGTATGTGTCTACTAATAAACAAGTAAGGTACGTGTCAACTAAATAAACTTTTTTGTGTTTGAAATGGAGCATAAAACTAAGAATTCAAGTACAATTTCCACAAAATTAAAAATAATGTCTGATGTGTTGGGAATGCTGGGTGAAAAATTACAGTCAAGGCAAGGCTTGTACTGCGAAAATTCTAATCAACGTATTCGATTAATACTCATGCAATTCATAAATAAAATCATCATCTGCGCTTAGAGCTATAAAATTTGTTATGCTTTTGAAAAGTTTTTTTATTTTGAAATTTGGCATTTTCTATGCAACAACTCAATCTTTTACAAAAAAAAATAATATAAAAAAATGTCATTTTCTCATAAAAAGTGCAATGAAATACACAAGTATAAACACAAGAGATTTTATTGTATTCTACAATGGAGATAAAACTAAATAAAACATGTTCAGAACACTTCAATTCGACATCTTGCAAATTGTTTGCGTAGGGATGTACTGGGTCGGGAACCCAGCAGAGTCCTTTTTTTTTTTAATCTTCTCTCACCCCCCCCCCCCTTTCGACCTTGGATACCCCCCCCCTCTTTGAAAGACGCCTGCTGTCCCATCTGGGGATTTTCGTGTGTGTGTGTTTCGGTGGAGAATCCAGAACAGGCAGACTTTTGGAAGGGAACAGGAGCTCCACCGTGGGACAAAGAGGGAACCTGAAAGAGAGGGGCAATGTAAACTACAAGAGGTATTGCATTCAACTCATTAAAAAGTGTTACCGTATGGAAACTCATCGGGAGAGTTTCGCCTGCGCACATTTAGACATTACTTTTCTCGTTACTTACAAAAGCGTATCATACAACAGTTACAAGCGAGTACGGAGAGGCATCAGAGATGCAGAAACTCTGTTCTTATCAGCTTAGGAGGGAGGGGGAAGAGGCTTCTTAGAAACACTTTTACAAGTTTTTGACACTTTTCTCCATCTTTTACGAGAAGGAACAAAGTGACTAGTTGGGGGTTTTTTGGTGTGGTGAGTCTATTTTTAGGTATAAAAGCGGGCCGATCTGGCAATTAGTGCTATAGCCAGCCGACCCTTAGCCATGACAGGGTAAACCCTTAATCAAAAGCCATCTTCCAAAAATTAGTTTAACATCAGAGGCACCCTATGGACGCCGTATCAGATATTAAGCTGATAAGAACAGATACTACACTTTGATCTTAGCCGATAGGCCGAGAAGCGATAACCTGCAGCTGTAGCCGGATTCACAACGCGAAGGACTCAAAAATCACAACTGACTCCATCTGCATACATCACCAACCATTGTTACCAACCCCTCACATCAGAGAAAGAAGGAACTCCGATCCACGAAGCTACGATCCTTTTTCTCCTACTCCAAGCCGTTCGCCAATTATCAAAGATCAAAAACAAAGCTTCAAAACCTCTCGAAGAGTCCACGAAAACATACGAACTCGAAAGAGAATTCCAAAACCTCAAAAGGGAAAAAAAATTCTCAAAAAGTTCAACATTCCGTAACACACATTAAAAAAAAAAAAAAAAAAAAAAAATTCAAAGACAAACGGTTAAACAAATCGAAAAGTCCAAGACAACGAATTGCAAGGAAAAACAGAACGAAAAGGGCCCAGCACAAATCCCAACTCCACAGAATTATAGGAAGAAAACAAACCAACAATTCCTACCTATCAGAGCAAGGGCGAAACAACAGTTCTAAAACCCGCAGAATCACAACAAAAGAAACAAGCAAACACAATCCATAACTCAGCACAGTTCAAGGAAGAAAAAACAAACCTAAACAACAAGTTTAAACTCCGGAGAACGAGGGCGACACCGAAACAACAATTGCACAACCAGCACGAAACCGAAACAATTGCATCCTAAAAGAAAAGAGGGCAAAACACAACCGCTACCTAACACAA
>BMAO01039353.1:0-25556 GCA_019973975.1 Trichonephila clavata | reverse complement strand
AAGTTATTGCAATAATAAAATTTCACATTTTTTGGATATTTGGAGGGGAGACGTCATGAACAGGGAAAAAATTTCTAACTCCTATTCAACCAAACTCAATTTTCTTATTTAAAATCCGACGCTGATCACGAATACATGTAGCGCTTTTCAAAATTTCAATTAGATCAAAAGTTATTGCAATAATAAAATTTCACATTTTTTGGATATTTGGCAGGGGAGACGTCATGAACAGGGAAAAAATTTCTAACTCCTATTCCAACCAAACTCAATTTTCTTATTAAAATCCGACGCTGATCACGAATACATGTAGCGCTTTTCAAAATTTCAATTAGATCAAAAGTTATTGCAATAATAAAATTTCACATTTTTTGGATATTTGGCAGGGGAGACGTCATGAACAGGGAAAAAATTTCTAACTCCTATTCAACCAAACTCAATTTTCTTATTTAAAATCCGACGCTGATCACGAATACATGTAGCGCTTTTCAAAATTTCAATTAGATCAAAAGTTATTGCAATAATAAAATTTCACATTTTTTGGATATTTGGCAGGGGAGACGTCATGAACAGGGAAAAAATTTCTAACTCCTATTCCAACCAAACTCAATTTTCTTATTTAAAATCCGACGCTGATCACGAATACATGTAGCGCTTTTCAAAATTTCAATTAGATCAAAAGTTATTGCAATAATAAAATTTCACATTTTTTGGATATTTGGCAGGGGAGACGTCATGAACAGGGAAAAAATTTCTAACTCCTATTCCAACCAAACTCAATTTTCTTATTTAAAATCCGACGCTGATCACGAATACATGTAGCGCTTTTCAAAATTTCAATTAGATCAAAAGTTATTGCAATAATAAAATTTCACATTTTTTGGATATTTGGCAGGGGAGACGTCATGAACAGGGAAAAAATTTCTAACTCCTATTCAACCAAACTCAATTTTCTTATTTAAAATCCGACGCTGATCACGAATACATGTAGCGCTTTTCAAAATTTCAATTAGATCAAAAGTTATTGCAATAATAAAATTTCACATTTTTTGGATATTTGGCAGGGGAGACGTCATGAACAGGGAAAAAATTTCTAACTCCTATTCAACCAAACTCAATTTTCTTATTTAAAATCCGACGCTGATCACGAATACATGTAGCGCTTTTCAAAATTTCAATTAGATCAAAAGTTATTGCAATAATAAAATTTCACATTTTTTGGATATTTGGCAGGGGAGACGTCATGAACAGGGAAAAAATTTCTAACTCCTATTCAACCAAACTCAATTTTCTTATTTAAAATCCGACGCTGATCACGAATACATGTAGCGCTTTTCAAAATTTCAATTAGATCAAAAGTTATTGCAATAATAAAATTTCACATTTTTTGGATATTTGGCAGGGGAGACGTCATGAACAGGGAAAAAATTTCTAACTCCTATTCAACCAAACTCAATTTTCTTATTTAAAATCCGACGCTGATCACGAATACATGTAGCGCTTTTCAAAATTTCAATTAGATCAAAAGTTATTGCAATAATAAAATTTCACATTTTTTGGATATTTGGCAGGGGAGACGTCATGAACAGGGAAAAAATTTCTAACTCCTATTCCAACCAAACTCAATTTTCTTATTTAAAATCCGACGCTGATCACGAATACATGTAGCGCTTTTCAAAATTTCAATTAGATCAAAAGTTATTGCAATAATAAAATTTCACATTTTTTGGATATTTGGCAGGGGAGACGTCATGAACAGGGAAAAAATTTCTAACTCCTATTCAACCAAACTCAATTTTCTTATTTAAAATCCGACGCTGATCACGAATACATGTAGCGCTTTTCAAAATTTCAATTAGATCAAAAGTTATTGCAATAATAAAATTTCACATTTTTTGGATATTTGGCAGGGGAGACGTCATGAACAGGGAAAAAATTTCTAACTCCTATTCAACCAAACTCAATTTTCTTATTTAAAATCCGACGCTGATCACGAATACATGTAGCGCTTTTCAAAATTTCAATTAGATCAAAAGTTATTGCAATAATAAAATTTCACATTTTTTGGATATTTGGCAGGGGAGACGTCATGAACAGGGAAAAAATTTCTAACTCCTATTCCAAACTCAATTTTCTTATTTAAAATCCGACGCTGATCACGAATACATGTAGCGCTTTTCAAAATTTCAATTAGATCAAAAGTTATTGCAATAATAAAATTTCACATTTTTTGGATATTTGGCAGGGGAGACGTCATGAACAGGGAAAAAATTTCTAACTCCTATTCCAACCAAACTCAATTTTCTTATTTAAAATCCGACGCTGATCACGAATACATGTAGCGCTTTTCAAAATTTCAATTAGATCAAAAGTTATTGCAATAATAAAATTTCACATTTTTTGGATATTTGGCAGGGGAGACGTCATGAACAGGGAAAAAATTTCTAACTCCTATTCCAACCAAACTCAATTTTCTTATTTAAAATCCGACGCTGATCACGAATACATGTAGCGCTTTTCAAAATTTCAATTAGATCAAAAGTTATTGCAATAATAAAATTTCACATTTTTTGGATATTTGGCAGGGGAGACGTCATGAACAGGGAAAAAATTTCTAACTCCTATTCCAACCAAACTCAATTTTCTTATTTAAAATCCGACGCTGATCACGAATACATGTAGCGCTTTTCAAAATTTCAATTAGATCAAAAGTTATTGCAATAATAAAATTTCACATTTTTTGGATATTTGGCAGGGGAGACGTCATGAACAGGGAAAAAATTTCTAACTCCTATTCCAACCAAACTCAATTTTCTTATTTAAAATCCGACGCTGATCACGAATACATGTAGCGCTTTTCAAAATTTCAATTAGATCAAAAGTTATTGCAATAAAAAATTTCACATTTTTTGGATATTTGGCAGGGGAGACGTCATGAACAGGGAAAAAATTTCTAACTCCTATTCCAACCAAACTCAATTTTCTTATTTAAAATCCGACGCTGATCACGAATACATGTAGCGCTTTTCAAAATTTCAATTAGATCAAAAGTTATTGCAATAATAAAATTTCACATTTTTTGGATATTTGGCAGGGGAGACGTCATGAACAGGGAAAAAATTTCTAACTCCTATTCCAACCAAACTCAATTTTCTTATTTAAAATCCGACGCTGATCACGAATACATGTAGCGCTTTTCAAAATTTCAATTAGATCAAAAGTTATTGCAATAATAAAATTTCACATTTTTTGGATATTTGGCAGGGGAGACGTCATGAACAGGGAAAAAATTTCTAACTCCTATTCCAACCAAACTCAATTTTCTTATTTAAAATCCGACGCTGATCACGAATACATGTAGCGCTTTTCAAAATTTCAATTAGATCAAAAGTTATTGCAATAATAAAATTTCACATTTTTTGGATATTTGGCAGGGGAGACGTCATGAACAGGGAAAAAATTTCTAACTCCTATTCCAACCAAACTCAATTTTCTTATTTAAAATCCGACGCTGATCACGAATACATGTAGCGCTTTTCAAAATTTCAATTAGATCAAAAGTTATTGCAATAATAAAATTTCACATTTTTTGGATATTTGGCAGGGGAGACGTCATGAACAGGGAAAAAATTTCTAACTCCTATTCCAACCAAACTCAATTTTCTTATTTAAAATCCGACGCTGATCACGAATACATGTAGCGCTTTTCAAAATTTCAATTAGATCAAAAGTTATTGCAATAATAAAATTTCACATTTTTTGGATATTTGGCAGGGGAGACGTCATGAACAGGGAAAAAATTTCTAACTCCTATTCCAACCAAACTCAATTTTCTTATTTAAAATCCGACGCTGATCACGAATACATGTAGCGCTTTTCAAAATTTCAATTAGATCAAAAGTTATTGCAATAATAAAATTTCACATTTTTTGGATATTTGGCAGGGGAGACGTCATGAACAGGGAAAAAATTTCTAACTCCTATTCCAACCAAACTCAATTTTCTTATTTAAAATCCGACGCTGATCACGAATACATGTAGCGCTTTTCAAAATTTCAATTAGATCAAAAGTTATTGCAATAATAAAATTTCACATTTTTTGGATATTTGGCAGGGGAGACGTCATGAACAGGGAAAAAATTTCTAACTCCTATTCCAAACCAAACTCAATTTTCTTATTTAAAATCCGACGCTGATCACGAATACATGTAGCGCTTTTCAAAATTTCAATTAGATCAAAAGTTATTGCAATAATAAAATTTCACATTTTTTGGATATTTGGCAGGGGAGACGTCATGAACAGGGAAAAAATTTCTAACTCCTATTCCAACCAAACTCAATTTTCTTATTTAAAATCCGACGCTGATCACGAATACATGTAGCGCTTTTCAAAATTTCAATTAGATCAAAAGTTATTGCAATAATAAAATTTCACATTTTTTGGATATTTGGCAGGGGAGACGTCATGAACAGG
Source organism: Trichonephila clavata (assembly GCA_019973975.1). Lineage (NCBI taxonomy): Eukaryota > Metazoa > Arthropoda > Arachnida > Araneae > Nephilidae > Trichonephila > Trichonephila clavata. The sequence continues at coordinate 21,085 of BMAO01039353.1, read as the reverse complement.
GAAAAAATTTCTAACTCCTATTCAACCAAACTCAATTTTCTTATTTAAAATCCGACGCTGATCACGAATACATGTAGCGCTTTTCAAAATTTCAATTAGATCAAAAGTTATTGCAATAATAAAATTTCACATTTTTTGGATATTTGGCAGGGGAGACGTCATGAACAGGGAAAAAATTTCTAACTCCTATTCCAACCAAACTCAATTTTCTTATTTAAAATCCGACGCTGATCACGAATACATGTAGCGCTTTTCAAAATTTCAATTAGATCAAAAGTTATTGCAATAATAAAATTTCACATTTTTTGGATATTTGGCAGGGGAGACGTCATGAACAGGGAAAAAATTTCTAACTCCTATTCAACCAAACTCAATTTTCTTATTTAAAATCCGACGCTGATCACGAATACATGTAGCGCTTTTCAAAATTTCAATTAGATCAAAAGTTATTGCAATAATAAAATTTCACATTTTTTGGATATTTGGCAGGGGAGACGTCATGAACAGGGAAAAAATTTCTAACTCCTATTCCAACCAAACTCAATTTTCTTATTTAAAATCCGACGCTGATCACGAATACATGTAGCGCTTTTCAAAATTTCAATTAGATCAAAAGTTATTGCAATAATAAAATTTCACATTTTTTGGATATTTGGCAGGGGAGACGTCATGAACAGGGAAAAAATTTCTAACTCCTATTCCAACCAAACTCAATTTTCTTATTTAAAATCCGACGCTGATCACGAATACATGTAGCGCTTTTCAAAATTTCAATTAGATCAAAAGTTATTGCAATAATAAAATTTCACATTTTTTGGATATTTGGCAGGGGAGACGTCATGAACAGGGAAAAAATTTCTAACTCCTATTCCAACCAAACTCAATTTTCTTATTTAAAATCCGACGCTGATCACGAATACATGTAGCGCTTTTCAAAATTTCAATTAGATCAAAAGTTATTGCAATAATAAAATTTCACATTTTTTGGATATTTGGCAGGGGAGACGTCATGAACAGGGAAAAAATTTCTAACTCCTATTCCAACCAAACTCAATTTTCTTATTTAAAATCCGACGCTGATCACGAATACATGTAGCGCTTTTCAAAATTTCAATTAGATCAAAAGTTATTGCAATAATAAAATTTCACATTTTTTGGATATTTGGCAGGGGAGACGTCATGAACAGGGAAAAAATTTCTAACTCCTATTCCAACCAAACTCAATTTTCTTATTTAAAATCCGACGCTGATCACGAATACATGTAGCGCTTTTCAAAATTTCAATTAGATCAAAAGTTATTGCAATAATAAAATTTCACATTTTTTGGATATTTGGCAGGGGAGACGTCATGAACAGGGAAAAAATTTCTAACTCCTATTCCAACCAAACTCAATTTTCTTATTTAAAATCCGACGCTGATCACGAATACATGTAGCGCTTTTCAAAATTTCAATTAGATCAAAAGTTATTGCAATAATAAAATTTCACATTTTTTGGATATTTGGCAGGGGAGACGTCATGAACAGGGAAAAAATTTCTAACTCCTATTCCAACCAAACTCAATTTTCTTATTTAAAATCCGACGCTGATCACGAATACATGTAGCGCTTTTCAAAATTTCAATTAGATCAAAAGTTATTGCAATAATAAAATTTCACATTTTTTGGATATTTGGCAGGGGAGACGTCATGAACAGGGAAAAAATTTCTAACTCCTATTCCAACCAAACTCAATTTTCTTATTTAAAATCCGACGCTGATCACGAATACATGTAGCGCTTTTCAAAATTTCAATTAGATCAAAAGTTATTGCAATAATAAAATTTCACATTTTTTGGATATTTGGCAGGGGAGACGTCATGAACAGGGAAAAAATTTCTAACTCCTATTCCAACCAAACTCAATTTTCTTATTTAAAATCCGACGCTGATCACGAATACATGTAGCGCTTTTCAAAATTTCAATTAGATCAAAAGTTATTGCAATAATAAAATTTCACATTTTTTGGATATTTGGCAGGGGAGACGTCATGAACAGGGAAAAAATTTCTAACTCCTATTCAACCAAACTCAATTTTCTTATTTAAAATCCGACGCTGATCACGAATACATGTAGCGCTTTTCAAAATTTCAATTAGATCAAAAGTTATTGCAATAATAAAATTTCACATTTTTTGGATATTTGGCAGGGGAGACGTCATGAACAGGGAAAAAATTTCTAACTCCTATTCCAACCAAACTCAATTTTCTTATTTAAAATCCGACGCTGATCACGAATACATGTAGCGCTTTTCAAAATTTCAATTAGATCAAAAGTTATTGCAATAATAAAATTTCACATTTTTTGGATATTTGGCAGGGGAGACGTCATGAACAGGGAAAAAATTTCTAACTCCTATTCCAACCAAACTCAATTTTCTTATTTAAAATCCGACGCTGATCACGAATACATGTAGCGCTTTTCAAAATTTCAATTAGATCAAAAGTTATTGCAATAATAAAATTTCACATTTTTTGGATATTTGGCAGGGGAGACGTCATGAACAGGGAAAAAATTTCTAACTCCTATTCCAACCAAACTCAATTTTCTTATTTAAAATCCGACGCTGATCACGAATACATGTAGCGCTTTTCAAAATTTCAATTAGATCAAAAGTTATTGCAATAATAAAATTTCACATTTTTTGGATATTTGGCAGGGGAGACGTCATGAACAGGGAAAAAATTTCTAACTCCTATTCCAACCAAACTCAATTTTCTTATTTAAAATCCGACGCTGATCACGAATACATGTAGCGCTTTTCAAAATTTCAATTAGATCAAAAGTTATTGCAATAATAAAATTTCACATTTTTTGGATATTTGGCAGGGGAGACGTCATGAACAGGGAAAAAATTTCTAACTCCTATTCCAACCAAACTCAATTTTCTTATTTAAAATCCGACGCTGATCACGAATACATGTAGCGCTTTTCAAAATTTCAATTAGATCAAAAGTTATTGCAATAATAAAATTTCACATTTTTTGGATATTTGGCAGGGGAGACGTCATGAACAGGGAAAAAATTTCTAACTCCTATTCCAACCAAACTCAATTTTCTTATTTAAAATCCGACGCTGATCACGAATACATGTAGCGCTTTTCAAAATTTCAATTAGATCAAAAGTTATTGCAATAATAAAATTTCACATTTTTTGGATATTTGGCAGGGGAGACGTCATGAACAGGGAAAAAATTTCTAACTCCTATTCCAACCAAACTCAATTTTCTTATTTAAAATCCGACGCTGATCACGAATACATGTAGCGCTTTTCAAAATTTCAATTAGATCAAAAGTTATTGCAATAATAAAATTTCACATTTTTTGGATATTTGGCAGGGGAGACGTCATGAACAGGGAAAAAATTTCTAACTCCTATTCCAACCAAACTCAATTTTCTTATTTAAAATCCGACGCTGATCACGAATACATGTAGCGCTTTTCAAAATTTCAATTAGATCAAAAGTTATTGCAATAATAAAATTTCACATTTTTTGGATATTTGGCAGGGGAGACGTCATGAACAGGGAAAAAATTTCTAACTCCTATTCCAACCAAACTCAATTTTCTTATTTAAAATCCGACGCTGATCACGAATACATGTAGCGCTTTTCAAAATTTCAATTAGATCAAAAGTTATTGCAATAATAAAATTTCACATTTTTTGGATATTTGGCAGGGGAGACGTCATGAACAGGGAAAAAATTTCTAACTCCTATTCCAACCAAACTCAATTTTCTTATTTAAAATCCGACGCTGATCACGAATACATGTAGCGCTTTTCAAAATTTCAATTAGATCAAAAGTTATTGCAATAATAAAATTTCACATTTTTTGGATATTTGGCAGGGGAGACGTCATGAACAGGGAAAAAATTTCTAACTCCTATTCCAACCAAACTCAATTTTCTTATTTAAAATCCGACGCTGATCACGAATACATGTAGCGCTTTTCAAAATTTCAATTAGATCAAAAGTTATTGCAATAATAAAATTTCACATTTTTTGGATATTTGGCAGGGGAGACGTCATGAACAGGGAAAAAATTTCTAACTCCTATTCCAACCAAACTCAATTTTCTTATTTAAAATCCGACGCTGATCACGAATACATGTAGCGCTTTTCAAAATTTCAATTAGATCAAAAGTTATTGCAATAATAAAATTTCACATTTTTTGGATATTTGGCAGGGGAGACGTCATGAACAGGGAAAAAATTTCTAACTCCTATTCCAACCAAACTCAATTTTCTTATTTAAAATCCGACGCTGATCACGAATACATGTAGCGCTTTTCAAAATTTCAATTAGATCAAAAGTTATTGCAATAATAAAATTTCACATTTTTTGGATATTTGGCAGGGGAGACGTCATGAACAGGGAAAAAATTTCTAACTCCTATTCCAACCAAACTCAATTTTCTTATTTAAAATCCGACGCTGATCACGAATACATGTAGCGCTTTTCAAAATTTCAATTAGATCAAAAGTTATTGCAATAATAAAATTTCACATTTTTTGGATATTTGGCAGGGGAGACGTCATGAACAGGGAAAAAATTTCTAACTCCTATTCCAACCAAACTCAATTTTCTTATTTAAAATCCGACGCTGATCACGAATACATGTAGCGCTTTTCAAAATTTCAATTAGATCAAAAGTTATTGCAATAATAAAATTTCACATTTTTTGGATATTTGGCAGGGGAGACGTCATGAACAGGGAAAAAATTTCTAACTCCTATTCAACCAAACTCAATTTTCTTATTTAAAATCCGACGCTGATCACGAATACATGTAGCGCTTTTCAAAATTTCAATTAGATCAAAAGTTATTGCAATAATAAAATTTCACATTTTTTGGATATTTGGCAGGGGAGACGTCATGAACAGGGAAAAAATTTCTAACTCCTATTCCAACCAAACTCAATTTTCTTATTTAAAATCCGACGCTGATCACGAATACATGTAGCGCTTTTCAAAATTTCAATTAGATCAAAAGTTATTGCAATAATAAAATTTCACATTTTTTGGATATTTGGCAGGGGAGACGTCATGAACAGGGAAAAAATTTCTAACTCCTATTCCAACCAAACTCAATTTTCTTATTTAAAATCCGACGCTGATCACGAATACATGTAGCGCTTTTCAAAATTTCAATTAGATCAAAAGTTATTGCAATAATAAAATTTCACATTTTTTGGATATTTGGCAGGGGAGACGTCATGAACAGGGAAAAAATTTCTAACTCCTATTCCAACCAAACTCAATTTTCTTATTTAAAATCCGACGCTGATCACGAATACATGTAGCGCTTTTCAAAATTTCAATTAGATCAAAAGTTATTGCAATAATAAAATTTCACATTTTTTGGATATTTGGCAGGGGAGACGTCATGAACAGGGAAAAAATTTCTAACTCCTATTCCAACCAAACTCAATTTTCTTATTTAAAATCCGACGCTGATCACGAATACATGTAGCGCTTTTCAAAATTTCAATTAGATCAAAAGTTATTGCAATAATAAAATTTCACATTTTTTGGATATTTGGCAGGGGAGACGTCATGAACAGGGAAAAAATTTCTAACTCCTATTCCAACCAAACTCAATTTTCTTATTTAAAATCCGACGCTGATCACGAATACATGTAGCGCTTTTCAAAATTTCAATTAGATCAAAAGTTATTGCAATAATAAAATTTCACATTTTTTGGATATTTGGCAGGGGAGACGTCATGAACAGGGAAAAAATTTCTAACTCCTATTCCAACCAAACTCAATTTTCTTATTTAAAATCCGACGCTGATCACGAATACATGTAGCGCTTTTCAAAATTTCAATTAGATCAAAAGTTATTGCAATAATAAAATTTCACATTTTTTGGATATTTGGCAGGGGAGACGTCATGAACAGGGAAAAAATTTCTAACTCCTATTCAACCAAACTCAATTTTCTTATTTAAAATCCGACGCTGATCACGAATACATGTAGCGCTTTTCAAAATTTCAATTAGATCAAAAGTTATTGCAATAATAAAATTTCACATTTTTTGGATATTTGGCAGGGGAGACGTCATGAACAGGGAAAAAATTTCTAACTCCTATTCAACCAAACTCAATTTTCTTATTTAAAATCCGACGCTGATCACGAATACATGTAGCGCTTTTCAAAATTTCAATTAGATCAAAAGTTATTGCAATAATAAAATTTCACATTTTTTGGATATTTGGCAGGGGAGACGTCATGAACAGGGAAAAAATTTCTAACTCCTATTCCAACCAAACTCAATTTTCTTATTTAAAATCCGACGCTGATCACGAATACATGTAGCGCTTTTCAAAATTTCAATTAGATCAAAAGTTATTGCAATAATAAAATTTCACATTTTTTGGATATTTGGCAGGGGAGACGTCATGAACAGGGAAAAAATTTCTAACTCCTATTCAACCAAACTCAATTTTCTTATTTAAAATCCGACGCTGATCACGAATACATGTAGCGCTTTTCAAAATTTCAATTAGATCAAAAGTTATTGCAATAAAAAATTTCACATTTTTTGGATATTTGGCAGGGGAGACGTCATGAACAGGGAAAAAATTTCTAACTCCTATTCCAACCAAACTCAATTTTCTTATTTAAAATCCGACGCTGATCACGAATACATGTAGCGCTTTTCAAAATTTCAATTAGATCAAAAGTTATTGCAATAATAAAATTTCACATTTTTTGGATATTTGGCAGGGGAGACGTCATGAACAGGGAAAAAATTTCTAACTCCTATTCAACCAAACTCAATTTTCTTATTTAAAATCCGACGCTGATCACGAATACATGTAGCGCTTTTCAAAATTTCAATTAGATCAAAAGTTATTGCAATAATAAAATTTCACATTTTTTGGATATTTGGCAGGGGAGACGTCATGAACAGGGAAAAAATTTCTAACTCCTATTCCAACCAAACTCAATTTTCTTATTTAAAATCCGACGCTGATCACGAATACATGTAGCGCTTTTCAAAATTTCAATTAGATCAAAAGTTATTGCAATAATAAAATTTCACATTTTTTGGATATTTGGCAGGGGAGACGTCATGAACAGGGAAAAAATTTCTAACTCCTATTCAACCAAACTCAATTTTCTTATTTAAAATCCGACGCTGATCACGAATACATGTAGCGCTTTTCAAAATTTCAATTAGATCAAAAGTTATTGCAATAATAAAATTTCACATTTTTTGGATATTTGGCAGGGGAGACGTCATGAACAGGGAAAAAATTTCTAACTCCTATTCCAACCAAACTCAATTTTCTTATTTAAAATCCGACGCTGATCACGAATACATGTAGCGCTTTTCAAAATTTCAATTAGATCAAAAGTTATTGCAATAATAAAATTTCACATTTTTTGGATATTTGGCAGGGGAGACGTCATGAACAGGGAAAAAATTTCTAACTCCTATTCCAACCAAACTCAATTTTCTTATTTAAAATCCGACGCTGATCACGAATACATGTAGCGCTTTTCAAAATTTCAATTAGATCAAAAGTTATTGCAATAATAAAATTTCACATTTTTTGGATATTTGGCAGGGGAGACGTCATGAACAGGGAAAAAATTTCTAACTCCTATTCAACCAAACTCAATTTTCTTATTTAAAATCCGACGCTGATCACGAATACATGTAGCGCTTTTCAAAATTTCAATTAGATCAAAAGTTATTGCAATAATAAAATTTCACATTTTTTGGATATTTGGCAGGGGAGACGTCATGAACAGGGAAAAAATTTCTAACTCCTATTCAACCAAACTCAATTTTCTTATTTAAAATCCGACGCTGATCACGAATACATGTAGCGCTTTTCAAAATTTCAATTAGATCAAAAGTTATTGCAATAATAAAATTTCACATTTTTTGGATATTTGGCAGGGGAGACGTCATGAACAGGGAAAAAATTTCTAACTCCTATTCCAACCAAACTCAATTTTCTTATTTAAAATCCGACGCTGATCACGAATACATGTAGCGCTTTTCAAAATTTCAATTAGATCAAAAGTTATTGCAATAATAAAATTTCACATTTTTTGGATATTTGGCAGGGGAGACGTCATGAACAGGGAAAAAATTTCTAACTCCTATTCCAACCAAACTCAATTTTCTTATTTAAAATCCGACGCTGATCACGAATACATGTAGCGCTTTTCAAAATTTCAATTAGATCAAAAGTTATTGCAATAATAAAATTTCACATTTTTTGGATATTTGGCAGGGGAGACGTCATGAACAGGGAAAAAATTTCTAACTCCTATTCAACCAAACTCAATTTTCTTATTTAAAATCCGACGCTGATCACGAATACATGTAGCGCTTTTCAAAATTTCAATTAGATCAAAAGTTATTGCAATAAAAAATTTCACATTTTTTGGATATTTGGCAGGGGAGACGTCATGAACAGGGAAAAAATTTCTAACTCCTATTCCAACCAAACTCAATTTTCTTATTTAAAATCCGACGCTGATCACGAATACATGTAGCGCTTTTCAAAATTTCAATTAGATCAAAAGTTATTGCAATAATAAAATTTCACATTTTTTGGATATTTGGCAGGGGAGACGTCATGAACAGGGAAAAAATTTCTAACTCCTATTCAACCAAACTCAATTTTCTTATTTAAAATCCGACGCTGATCACGAATACATGTAGCGCTTTTCAAAATTTCAATTAGATCAAAAGTTATTGCAATAATAAAATTTCACATTTTTTGGATATTTGGCAGGGGAGACGTCATGAACAGGGAAAAAATTTCTAACTCCTATTCCAACCAAACTCAATTTTCTTATTTAAAATCCGACGCTGATCACGAATACATGTAGCGCTTTTCAAAATTTCAATTAGATCAAAAGTTATTGCAATAATAAAATTTCACATTTTTTGGATATTTGGCAGGGGAGACGTCATGAACAGGGAAAAAATTTCTAACTCCTATTCCAACCAAACTCAATTTTCTTATTTAAAATCCGACGCTGATCACGAATACATGTAGCGCTTTTCAAAATTTCAATTAGATCAAAAGTTATTGCAATAATAAAATTTCACATTTTTTGGATATTTGGCAGGGGAGACGTCATGAACAGGGAAAAAATTTCTAACTCCTATTCAACCAAACTCAATTTTCTTATTTAAAATCCGACGCTGATCACGAATACATGTAGCGCTTTTCAAAATTTCAATTAGATCAAAAGTTATTGCAATAAAAAATTTCACATTTTTTGGATATTTGGCAGGGGAGACGTCATGAACAGGGAAAAAATTTCTAACTCCTATTCCAACCAAACTCAATTTTCTTATTTAAAATCCGACGCTGATCACGAATACATGTAGCGCTTTTCAAAATTTCAATTAGATCAAAAGTTATTGCAATAATAAAATTTCACATTTTTTGGATATTTGGCAGGGGAGACGTCATGAACAGGGAAAAAATTTCTAACTCCTATTCAACCCAAACTCAATTTTCTTATTTAAAATCCGACGCTGATCACGAATACATGTAGCGCTTTTCAAAATTTCAATTAGATCAAAAGTTATTGCAATAATAAAATTTCACATTTTTTGGATATTTGGCAGGGGAGACGTCATGAACAGGGAAAAAATTTCTAACTCCTATTCAACCAAACTCAATTTTCTTATTTAAAATCCGACGCTGATCACGAATACATGTAGCGCTTTTCAAAATTTCAATTAGATCAAAAGTTATTGCAATAAAAAATTTCACATTTTTTGGATATTTGGCAGGGGAGACGTCATGAACAGGGAAAAAATTTCTAACTCCTATTCAAACCAAACTCAATTTTCTTATTTAAAATCCGACGCTGATCACGAATACATGTAGCGCTTTTCAAAATTTCAATTAGATCAAAAGTTATTGCAATAATAAAATTTCACATTTTTTGGATATTTGGCAGGGGAGACGTCATGAACAGGGAAAAAATTTCTAACTCCTATTCAACCAAACTCAATTTTCTTATTTAAAATCCGACGCTGATCACGAATACATGTAGCGCTTTTCAAAATTTCAATTAGATCAAAAGTTATTGCAATAAAAAATTTCACATTTTTTGGATATTTGGCAGGGGAGACGTCATGAACAGGGAAAAAATTTCTAACTCCTATTCAACCAAACTCAATTTTCTTATTTAAAATCCGACGCTGATCACGAATACATGTAGCGCTTTTCAAAATTTCAATTAGATCAAAAGTTATTGCAATAAAAAATTTCACATTTTTTGGATATTTGGCAGGGGAGACGTCATGAACAGGGAAAAAATTTCTAACTCCTATTCAACCAAACTCAATTTTCTTATTTAAAATCCGACGCTGATCACGAATACATGTAGCGCTTTTCAAAATTTCAATTAGATCAAAAGTTATTGCAATAAAAAATTTTACATTTTTTGGATATTTGGCAGGGGAGACGTCATGAACAGGGAAAAATTTCTAACTCCTATTCCAACCAAACTCAATTTTCTTATGTAAAATCCGACGCTGATCACGAATACATGTAGCGCTTTTCAAAATAATTAGATCAAAAGTTATTGCAATAAAAAATTTCACATTTTTTGGATATTTGGCAGGGGAGACGTCATGAACAGGGAAAAATTTCTAACTCCTATTCAACCAAACTCAATTTTCTTATTTAAAATCCGACGCTGATCACGAATACATGTAGCGCTTTTCAAAATTTCAATTAGATCAAAAGTTATTGCAATAAAAAAATTTCACATTTTTTGGATATTTGGCAGGGGAGACGTCATGAACAGGGAAAAATTTCTAACTCCTATTCCAACCAAACTCAATTTTCTTATTTAAAATCCGACGCTGATCACGAATACATGTAGCGCTTTTCAAAATTTCAATTAGATCAAAAGTTATTGCAATAAAAAAATTTCACATTTTTTGGATATTTGGCAGGGGAGACGTCATGAACAGGGAAAAATTTCTAACTCCTATTCCAACCAAACTCAATTTTTATTTTAAAATCCGACGCTGATCACGAATACATGTAGCGCTTTTCAAAATTTCAATTAGATCAAAAGTTATTGCAATAAAAATTTCACATTTTTTGGATATTTGGCAGGGAGACGTCATGAACAGGGAAAAAATTTCTAACTCCTATTCAACCAAACTCAATTTTCTCATTTAAAATCCGACGCTGATCACGAATACATGTAGCGCTTTTCAAAATTTCAATTAGATCAAAAGTTATTGCATAAAAAAATTTCACATTTTTTGGATATTTGGCAGGGGAGACGTCATGAACAGGGAAAAAATTTCTAACTCCTATTCAACCAAACTCAATTTTCTTATTTAAAATCCGACGCTGATCACGAATACATGTAGCGCTTTTCAAAATTTCAATTAGATCAAAAGTTATTGCAATAAAAAATTTCACATTTTTTGGATATTTGGCAGGGGAGACGTCATGAACAGGGAAAAAATTTCTAACTCCTATTCAACCAAACTCAATTTTCTATTTAAAATCCGACGCTGATCACGAATACATGTAGCGCTTTTCAAAATTTCAATTAGATCAAAAGTTATTGCAATAAAAAATTTTCACATTTTTTGGATATTTGGCAGGGGAGACGTCATGAACAGGGAAAAAATTTCTAACTCCTATTCAAACCAAACTCAATTTTCTTATTTAAAATCCGACGCTGATCACGAATACATGTAGCGCTTTTCAAAATTTCAATTAGATCAAAAGTTATTGCAATAAAAATTTTCACATTTTTTGGATATTTGGCAGGGTCGACGTCATGAACAGGGAAAAATTTCTAACTCCTATTCCAACCAAACTCAATTTTTCTTATGTAAATCCGACGCTGATCACGAATACATGTAGCGCTTTTCAAAATTTCAATTAGATCAAAAGTTATTGCAATAAAAATTTCACATTTTTTGGATATTTGGCAGGGGAGACGTCATGAACAGGGAAAAATTTCTAACTCCTATTCAACCAAACTCAATTTTCTTATTAAAATCCGACGCTGATCACGAATACATGTAGCGCTTTTCAAAATTTCAATTAGATCAAAAGTTATTGCAATAAAAAATTTCACATTTTTTGGATATTTGGCAGGGAGACGTCATGAACAGGGAAAAATTTCTAACTCCTATTCCAACCAAACTCAATTTTCTTATTAAAATCCGACGCTGATCACGAATACATGTAGCGCTTTTCAAAATTTCAATTAGATCAAAAGTTATTGCAATAAAAAATTTCACATTTTTTGGATATTTGGCAGGGGAGACGTCATGAACAGGGAAAAATTTCTAACTCCTATTCAACCAAACTCAATTTTCTTATTAAAATCCGACGCTGATCACGAATACATGTAGCGCTTTTCAAAATTTCAATTAGATCAAAAGTTATTGCAATAAAAAATTTCACATTTTTTGGATATTTGGCAGGGGAGACGTCATGAACAGGGAAAAATTTCTAACTCCTATTCAACCAAACTCAATTTTTTGTAAAATCCGACGCTGATCACGAATACATGTAGCGCTTTTCAAAATTTCAATTAGATCAAAAGTTATTGCAATAAAAAATTTCACATTTTTTGGATATTTGGCAGGGAGACGTCATGAACAGGGAAAAATTTCTAACTCCTATTCCAACCAAACTCAATTTTCTTATTTAAAATCCGACGCTGATCACGAATACATGTAGCGCTTTTCAAAATTTCAATTAGATCAAAAGTTATTGCAATAAAGAAATTTCACATTTTTTGGATATTTGGCAGGGGAGACGTCATGAACAGGGAAAAATTTCTAACTCCTATTCAACCAAACTCAATTTTCTTATTTAAAATCCGACGCTGATCACGAATACATGTAGCGCTTTTCAAAATTTCAATTAGATCAAAAGTTATTGCAATAAAAAATTTCACATTTTTTGGATATTTGGCAGGGGAGACGTCATGAACAGGGAAAATTTCTAACTCCTATTCAACCAAACTCAATTTTCTTATTTAAAATCCGACGCTGATCACGAATACATGTAGCGCTTTTCAAAATTTCAATTAGATCAAAAGTTATTGCAATAAAAAATTTCACATTTTTTGGATATTTGGCAGGGGAGACGTCATGAACAGGGAAAAATTTCTAACTCCTATTCAACCAAACTCAATTTTCTTATTTAAAATCCGACGCTGATCACGAATACATGTAGCGCTTTTCAAAATTTCAATTAGATCAAAAGTTATTGCAATAAAAAATTTCACATTTTTTGGATATTTGGCAGGGAGACGTCATGAACAGGGAAAAATTTCTAACTCCTATTCAACCAAACTCAATTTTCTTATTAAAATCCGACGCTGATCACGAATACATGTAGCGCTTTTCAAAATTTCAATTAGATCAAAAGTTATTGCAATAAAAAATTTCACATTTTTTGGATATTTGGCAGGGAGACGTCATGAACAGGGAAAAATTTCTAACTCCTATTCAACCAAACTCAATTTTCTTATTAAAATCCGACGCTGATCACGAATACATGTAGCGCTTTTCAAAATTTCAATTAGATCAAAAGTTATTGCAATAAAAATTTCACATTTTTTGGATATTTGGCAGGGAGACGTCATGAACAGGGAAAAATTTCTAACTCCTATTCCAACCAAACTCAATTTTCTTATTTAAAATCCGACGCTGATCACGAATACATGTAGCGCTTTTCAAAATTTCAATTAGATCAAAAGTTATTGCAATAAAAAATTTCACATTTTTTGGATATTTGGCAGGGAGACGTCATGAACAGGGAAAAAATTTCTAACTCCTATTCAACCAAACTCAATTTTCTTATTTAAAATCCGACGCTGATCACGAATACATGTAGCGCTTTTCAAAATTTCAATTAGATCAAAAGTTATTGCAATAAAAAATTTCACATTTTTTGGATATTTGGCAGGGGAGACGTCATGAACAGGGAAAAATTTCTAACTCCTATTCAACCAAACTCAATTTTCTTATTTAAAATCCGACGCTGATCACGAATACATGTAGCGCTTTTCAAAATTTCAATTAGATCAAAAGTTATTGCAATAAAAAATTTCACATTTTTTGGATATTTGGCAGGGGAGACGTCATGAACAGGGAAAAATTTCTAACTCCTATTCAACCAAACTCAATTTTCTTATTAAAATCCGACGCTGATCACGAATACATGTAGCGCTTTTCAAAATTTCAATTAGATCAAAAGTTATTGCAATAAAAAATTTCACATTTTTTGGATATTTGGCAGGGAGACGTCATGAACAGGGAAAAATTTCTAACTCCTATTCAACCAAACTCAATTTTCTTATTTAAAATCCGACGCTGATCACGAATACATGTAGCGCTTTTCAAAATTTCAATTAGATCAAAAGTTATTGCAATAAAAAATTTCACATTTTTTGGATATTTGGCAGGGGAGACGTCATGAACAGGGAAAAATTTCTAACTCCTATTCCAACCAAACTCAATTTTCTTATGTAAAATCCGACGCTGATCACGAATACATGTAGCGCTTTTCAAAATTTCAATTAGATCAAAAGTTATTGCAATAAAAAATTTCACATTTTTTGGATATTTGGCAGGGGAGACGTCATGAACAGGGAAAAATTTCTAACTCCTATTCAACCAAACTCAATTTTCTTATTTAAAATCCGACGCTGATCACGAATACATGTAGCGCTTTTCAAAATTTCAATTAGATCAAAAGTTATTGCAATAAAAATTTCACATTTTTTGGATATTTGGCAGGGAGACGTCATGAACAGGGAAAAATTTCTAACTCCTATTCCAACCAAACTCAATTTTCTTATTAAAATCCGACGCTGATCACGAATACATGTAGCGCTTTTCAAAATTTCAATTAGATCAAAAGTTATTGCAATAAAAAATTTCACATTTTTTGGATATTTGGCAGGGAGACGTCATGAACAGGGAAAAATTTCTAACTCCTATTCCAACCAAACTCAATTTTCTTATTAAAATCCGACGCTGATCACGAATACATGTAGCGCTTTTCAAAATTTCAATTAGATCAAAAGTTATTGCAATAAAATTTCACATTTTTTGGATATTTGGCAGGGGAGACGTCATGAACAGGGAAAAATTTCTAACTCCTATTCAACCAAACTCAATTTTCTTATTTAAAATCCGACGCTGATCACGAATACATGTAGCGCTTTTCAAAATTTCAATTAGATCAAAAGTTATTGCAATAAAAAATTTCACATTTTTTGGATATTTGGCAGGGGAGACGTCATGAACAGGGAAAAAATTTCTAACTCCTATTCAACCAAACTCAATTTTCTTATTAAAATCCGACGCTGATCACGAATACATGTAGCGCTTTTCAAAATTTCAATTAGATCAAAAGTTATTGCAATAAAAAATTTCACATTTTTTGGATATTTGGCAGGGGAGACGTCATGAACAGGGAAAAATTTCTAACTCCTATTCAACCAAACTCAATTTTCTTATTAAAATCCGACGCTGATCACGAATACATGTAGCGCTTTTCAAAATTTCAATTAGATCAAAAGTTATTGCAATAAAAAATTTCACATTTTTTGGATATTTGGCAGGGGAGACGTCATGAACAGGGAAAAATTTCTAACTCCTATTCAACCAAACTCAATTTTCTTATTAAAATCCGACGCTGATCACGAATACATGTAGCGCTTTTCAAAATTTCAATTAGATCAAAAGTTATTGCAATAAAAAATTTCACATTTTTTGGATATTTGGCAGGGGAGACGTCATGAACAGGGAAAAATTTCTAACTCCTATTCCAACCAAACTCAATTTTCTTATTAAAATCCGACGCTGATCACGAATACATGTAGCGCTTTTCAAAATTTCAATTAGATCAAAAGTTATTGCAATAAAAAAATTTCACATTTTTTGGATATTTGGCAGGGAGACGTCATGAACAGGGAAAAATTTCTAACTCCTATTCAACCAAACTCAATTTTCTTATTTAAAGTCCGACGCTGATGACGAATACATGTAGCGCTTTTCAAAATTTCAATTAGATCAAAAGTTATTGCAATAAAAAAATTTCACATTTTTTGGATATTTGGCAGGGGACGTCATGAACAGGGAAAAAATTTCTAACTCCTATTCAACCAAACTCAATTTTCTTATTAAAATCCGACGCTGATCACGAATACATGTAGCGCTTTTCAAAATTTCAATTAGATCAAAAGTTATTGCAATAAAAAATTTCACATTTTTTGGATATTTGGCAGGGAGACGTCATGAACAGGGAAAAATTTCTAACTCCTATTCAACCAAACTCAATTTTCTTATTAAAATCCGACGCTGATCACGAATACATGTAGCGCTTTTCAAAATTTCAATTAGATCAAAAGTTATTGCAATAAAAAATTTCACATTTTTTGGATATTTGGCAGGGGAGACGTCATGAACAGGGAAAAAATTTCTAACTCCTATTCCAACCAAACTCAATTTTCTTATTTAAAATCCGACGCTGATCACGAATACATGTAGCGCTTTTCAAAATTTCAATTAGATCAAAAGTTATTGCAATAAAATTTTCACATTTTTTGGACATTTGGCAGGGGAGACGTCATGAACAGGGAAAAAATTTCTAACTCCTATTCAACCAAACTCAATTTTCTTATTTAAAATCCGACGCTGATCACGAATACATGTAGCGCTTTTCAAAATTTCAATTAGATCAAAAGTTATTGCAATAAAATTTCACATTTTTTGGATATTTGGCAGGGGAGACGTCATGAACAGGAAAAATTTCTAACTCCTATTCCAACCAAACTCAATTTTCTTATTAAAATCCGACGCTGATCACGAATACATGTAGCGCTTTTCAAAATTTCAATTAGATCAAAAGTTATTGCAATAAAAAATTTCACATTTTTTGGATATTTGGCAGGGGAGACGTCATGAACAGGGAAAAATTTCTAACTCCTATTCAACCAAACTCAATTTTCTTATTAAAATCCGACGCTGATCACGAATACATGTAGCGCTTTTCAAAATTTCAATTAGATCAAAAGTTATTGCAATAAAAAATTTCACATTTTTTGGATATTTGGCAGGGGAGACGTCATGAACAGGGAAAAATTTCTAACTCCTATTCAACCAAACTCAATTTTCTTATTAAAATCCGACGCTGATCACGAATACATGTAGCGCTTTTCAAAATTTCAATTAGATCAAAAGTTATTGCAATAAAAAATTTCACATTTTTTGGATATTTGGCAGGGGAGACGTCATGAACAGGGAAAAATTTCTAACTCCTATTCCAACCAAACTCAATTTTCTTATTAAAATCCGACGCTGATCACGAATACATGTAGCGCTTTTCAAAATTTCAATTAGATCAAAAGTTATTGCAATAAAAAATTTCACATTTTTTGGATATTTGGCAGGGGAGACGTCATGAACAGGGAAAATTTCTAACTCCTATTCCAACCAAACTCAATTTTCTTATGTAAAATCCGACGCTGATCACGAATACATGTAGCGCTTTTCAAAATTTCAATTAGATCAAAAGTTATTGCAATAAAAAATTTCACATTTTTTGGATATTTGGCAGGGAGACGTCATGAACAGGGAAAAATTTCTAACTCCTATTCCAACCAAACTCAATTTTCTTATGTAAAATCCGACGCTGATCACGAATACATGTAGCGCTTTTCAAAATTTCAATTAGATCAAAAGTTATTGCAATAAAAAATTTCACATTTTTTGGATATTTGGCAGGGGAGACGTCATGAACAGGGAAAAATTTCTAACTCCTATTCAACCAAACTCAATTTTCTTATTTAAAATCCGACGCTGATCACGAATACATGTAGCGCTTTTCAAAATTTCAATTAGATCAAAAGTTATTGCAATAAAAAATTTCACATTTTTTGGATATTTGGCAGGGAGACGTCATGAACAGGGAAAAATTTCTAACTCCTATTCCAACCAAACTCAATTTTCTTATTAAAATCCGACGCTGATCACGAATACATGTAGCGCTTTTCAAAATTTCAATTAGATCAAAAGTTATTGCAATAAAAATTTCACATTTTTTGGATATTTGGCAGGGAGACGTCATGAACAGGGAAAAATTTCTAACTCCTATTCAACCAAACTCAATTTTCTTATTAAAATCCGACGCTGATCACGAATACATGTAGCGCTTTTCAAAATTTCAATTAGATCAAAAGTTATTGCAATAAAAATTTCACATTTTTTGGATATTTGGCAGGGAGACGTCATGAACAGGGAAAAAATTTCTAACTCCTATTCCAACCAAACTCAATTTTCTTATGTAAAATCCGACGCTGATCACGAATACATGTAGCGCTTTTCAAAATTTCAATTAGATCAAAAGTTATTGCAATAAAAAATTTCACATTTTTTGGATATTTGGCAGGGGAGACGTCATGAACAGGGAAAAATTTCTAACTCCTATTCAACCAAACTCAATTTTCTTATTTAAAATCCGACGCTGATCACGAATACATGTAGCGCTTTTCAAAATTTCAATTAGATCAAAAGTTATTGCAATAAAAAATTTCACATTTTTTGGATATTTGGCAGGGGACGTCATGAACAGGGAAAAATTTCTAACTCCTATTCCAACCAAACTCAATTTTCTTATGTAAAATCCGACGCTGATCACGAATACATGTAGCGCTTTTCAAAATTTCAATTAGATCAAAAGTTATTGCAATAAAAAATTTCACATTTTTTGGATATTTGGCAGGGAGACGTCATGAACAGGGAAAAATTTCTAACTCCTATTCAACCAAACTCAATTTTCTTATTTAAAATCCGACGCTGATCACGAATACATGTAGCGCTTTTCAAAATTTCAATTAGATCAAAAGTTATTGCAATAAAAAATTTCACATTTTTTGGATATTTGGCAGGGGAGACGTCATGAACAGGGAAAAATTTCTAACTCCTATTCCAACCAAACTCAATTTTCTTATGTAAAATCCGACGCTGATCACGAATACATGTAGCGCTTTTCAAAATTTCAATTAGATCAAAAGTTATTGCAATAAAAAATTTCACATTTTTTGGATATTTGGCAGGGAGACGTCATGAACAGGGAAAAATTTCTAACTCCTATTCCAACCAAACTCAATTTTCTTATTTAAAATCCGACGCTGATCACGAATACATGTAGCGCTTTTCAAAATTTCAATTAGATCAAAAGTTATTGCAATAAAAAATTTCACATTTTTTGGATATTTGGCAGGGGAGACGTCATGAACAGGGAAAAATTTCTAACTCCTATTCCAACCAAACTCAATTTTCTTATTTAAAATCCGACGCTGATCACGAATACATGTAGCGCTTTTCAAAATTTCAATTAGATCAAAAGTTATTGCAATAAAAAATTTCACATTTTTTGGATATTTGGCAGGGAGACGTCATGAACAGGGAAAAATTTCTAACTCCTATTCCAACCAAACTCAATTTTCTTATTAAAATCCGACGCTGATCACGAATACATGTAGCGCTTTTCAAAATTTCAATTAGATCAAAAGTTATTGCAATAAAAAATTTCACATTTTTTGGATATTTGGCAGGGAGACGTCATGAACAGGGAAAAATTTCTAACTCCTATTCCAACCAAACTCAATTTTCTTATTTAAAATCCGACGCTGATCACGAATACATGTAGCGCTTTTCAAAATTTCAATTAGATCAAAAGTTATTGCAATAAAAAATTTCACATTTTTTGGATATTTGGCAGGGAGACGTCATGAACAGGGAAAAAATTTCTAACTCCTATTCAACCAAACTCAATTTTCTTATTAAAATCCGACGCTGATCACGAATACATGTAGCGCTTTTCAAAATTTCAATTAGATCAAAAGTTATTGCAATAAAAAATTTCACATTTTTTGGATATTTGGCAGGGGACGTCATGAACAGGGAAAAATTTCTAACTCCTATTCAACCAAACTCAATTTTCTTATTTAAAATCCGACGCTGATCACGAATACATGTAGCGCTTTTCAAAATTTCAATTAGATCAAAAGTTATTGCAATAAAAATTTCACATTTTTTGGATATTTGGCAGGGAGACGTCATGAACAGGGAAAAATTTCTAACTCCTATTCAACCAAACTCAATTTTCTTATTTAAAATCCGACGCTGATCACGAATACATGTAGCGCTTTTCAAAATTTCAATTAGATCAAAGTTATTGCAATAAAAAATTTCACATTTTTTGGATATTTGGCAGGGGAGACGTCATGAACAGGGAAAAATTTCTAACTCCTATTCCAACCAAACTCAATTTTCTTATTTAAAATCCGACGCTGATCACGAATACATGTAGCGCTTTTCAAAATTTCAATTAGATCAAAAGTTATTGCAATAAAAAATTTCACATTTTTTGGATATTTGGCAGGGGAGACGTCATGAACAGGGAAAAATTTCTAACTCCTATTCAACCAAACTCAATTTTCTTATTAAAATCCGACGCTGATCACGAATACATGTAGCGCTTTTCAAAATTTCAATTAGATCAAAAGTTATTGCAATAAAAAATTTCACATTTTTTGGATATTTGGCAGGGGAGACGTCATGAACAGGGAAAATTTCTAACTCCTATTCCAACCAAACTCAATTTTCTTATTGTAAAATCCGACGCTGATCACGAATACATGTAGCGCTTTTCAAAATTTCAATTAGATCAAAAGTTATTGCAATAAAAAATTTCACATTTTTTGGATATTTGGCAGGGAGACGTCATGAACAGGGAAAAATTTCTAACTCCTATTCAACCAAACTCAATTTTCTTATTTAAAATCCGACGCTGATCACGAATACATGTAGCGCTTTTCAAAATTTCAATTAGATCAAAAGTTATTGCAATAAAAAATTTCACATTTTTTGGATATTTGGCAGGGAGACGTCATGAACAGGGAAAAATTTCTAACTCCTATTCAACCAAACTCAATTTTCTTATTTAAAATCCGACGCTGATCACGAATACATGTAGCGCTTT